>JAVJIF010021340.1:0-82405 GCA_038442645.1 Agave tequilana
TTTCTCTCTTTCTCTTACCATTTATCTTCCTTTAGTTAAGCTCTAGTGAGTTGGGTTCATTAGACTTGGGTGAGTGAGATTTGAGTTATAATCTCTTGCATTCTCCCCTTTTGATTAGTGGATTCCTCTTACTGTCTTCTCCGTGGACTGTAAGTCACATTGACCGAATCACGTTAAACACTGGTGTGCTGTTCTCCTTATTTCTATCATTTATATTGCTATCTTTCTCTCTTTATACTTGTCATCTCTTACATTAGAAGCTCACTGCTACAACAAACTGGTATCAGAGCTAGTGTTATCTTCTTGTGGGTTTTGAGATGGCTTCGGCAAAGTACAAAGTAGAGAAATTCGACGGGAGAGAAATAGCTTCAGTTTGTAGAGAGTCAAAATGCGGGCTCTCTTGGTGCAACAAGACTTGTTGAAAGTCTTATCCGGTAAGGGCAAGTTGCCGGAATTTATGTCCGAGGACGAAAAAGAAGAACCCGAGATGAAGGTGCATAATGCCATACAACTTTGTCTAACCGACGAAGTTTTGCGGGAGGTTGCCGATGAAGATACCGCCGCCGGTTTGTGGCATCAAATTAGAGAGCTTGTATATGACAAAGTCCCTGACCAACAAGCTCTACTTGAAGCAGCGCCTCTTCACCCTTCGCATGAAAGAAGGTACGCCAATTAAAGACCACTTAGATGAGCTCAATAAAATTCTCATGGATTTAAAAAATATTGATGTTTAGAATAGATGAGAAGATCAGGCTCTCATCTTATTATGCTCATTACCTCCTTCCTTTGAAAATTTTGTTAATAGTATGCTCTATGGTAGAGATACACTTCTTAGAAGATGTCAAATCATCTTTACATTCTAAGAAGTTAAGACAAAAAGGTGTCATTGTAAGAAGTGAGGATCAAACTGAAGGCTTGTTCGTCCGTGGTCGTACAGAGAAGGGTCGAGAAAAATCTTGAGAAAATCTAGATCTAAATCTAAGTTAAGAAAAAATGTTGAGTGTCACTATTGTCATAGTTTGGACACTATATAAAAAGATTGTTTTAAGCTCAAAGAAAAAGAAGATGTAAGGAGGAAATCTCAAGATGAGAAATTTTCGGTTGTTAGTGTTACAGAAGAAGCCTTCACATCACATGAGGTTCTTTCAGTTACTGTCCTTGATGCCCGTCACGAGATGAGTGGGTTCTTGATTCAGGTTTGTTCTTATCACATATGTCTCACAGGGACTGGTTTGTGACATACCAACCAACTGATGGTGGTAATGTCTTAATGGGAAATAACAAGCCCTGCAAGACAATTGGTATTGGGATCAAGATTAGAATGCATGACGGTATTGTAAGGACGTTGAGTAATGTTCGGCATGTGCTGAATTTGAAGAAAAATTTAATTTCTTTGGGCGCCCTTGACTCCAATGACTATAAGTTTTCAGCTGAAGGTGGAGTTTGAGAGTTAGCAAAGGCTTTCTTGTTGTGATGAAAGGAAAGAAGGTGAATACCCTTTATATCCTTCAAGGTAGCACGGTGACAGGTGATGCCGCTGTGTCAATGTCAGAAGACCCAGACTTAGATACCACTCGTTTGTGGCATATGCGGTTAGGGCATATGAGTGAGAGAAGAGAAGCCTACCGTTGAGTAAGCAAGGTTTGCTTTGTGGCCAGAAAACAGAAAAGCTTGACTTTTGTGAACATTGTGTTTTGGCTAGCAGCACAGAATTTCTTTTGGTACAAGTGTTCACAGGACTAAAGACACTTTAGACTACATTCATTCAGATGTTGGGGTCCCTCTCAGGTTCCATCGAAAGGTGGAGGAGTTAGTTATCTTCCGACTTTAATTGATGATTATTTCAGAAAAGTTTGGGTGTATCCTCTCAAGCATAAGAGCAATGTGTTTGCTAGCTTCAAGCAGTGGAAGGCTATGATCGAAAAGCAAACAGGAAAGAAGATGAAGCGCCTCAGGACCGACAATGGAATGGAGTTCTGCTCCATGGAGTTTGATCAATTCTGCAAAAATGAAGGAATTGTGCGGCATCGTATAGTTCGGTACACACCACAACAGAATGGAGTTGCAGAAAGGATAAACAGGACACTGTTGGAGAGAGCTCGGTGTATACTCTCTAATGCTGGTTTGTCAAAATACTTTTGGGCCGAGGCAGTAAATACAGCTTGCTATTGGTAAATACAGCGTCTCCATCTACAGCTATTGATTTTAAGACTCCTGAAGAGGTATGGTCTGGTACCCTGCTAATTACTCTTATTTACGAGTATTTGGTTGCCCTGCTTATTTTCATGTAAATGATGGTAAGCTTGAACCTAGGGCAAAGAAAGCTATATTTCTTGGTTATGCTACTGGGGTGAAGGGATATAGGTTGTGGTGTCCTGATCCTAAGTCACCTAAATTTGTTATTAGTAGGGATGTTACTTTTGATGAAAATTACATGCTTCAATCGAGAAAGGAGTATGTTATTGATATTACAGGTTCAGGAGAGGAAACAAGCAAGTAGGTGGAGCTTGAGAGCAAAGTTACAGAAGGAGTGCAGGAGAGGAGAGCACTCGCGTTGAACCAGTCAATGATGCTCAAGGTTCAACTTCGGTGATGATACACTACAGGAGCAACAGTACAGTATTGCCACCGAAAGCAAGAAGACAGATCCGTCCATCTAAGCGATACGCCTATGCAGATATGTTCGCTTATGCTTTAAGTGTGACAGAATCTATTAAGATTCCAGAGCCTTCCACCTACAATGAGGCTATCAGTTCTGATGAAGCTACAGAATGGGACTGTTGCTATGACTGAAGAGATGGAATCTCTTCATAAGAATCAAACATGGGAGTTAGTGAAGTTTGCCCAGAAGACAGACAATTGGTACTGCAGATAGTCCAGCAGATATGATGACAAAGCTTGTACCTTCGCGCAAGTTCGAGTACTGTCTCGAATTGCTTGGTGTTCAAAGTGGTGAAAGTTGAGCCCGTCGAGGCTAGAGAAGACAGCAAGAATCCAAAGAATGTTTGATACAGTTCAAGAAAAGGTGGAGAGATTTGTTATTCATTCAAGATAAGGTGAAGATTTGTTGATATGCTTTTAATGAATAACCAACCAAACCATAATCAATAGCCACCCTATGAAGATTTTTGCCACTCTATGAAGATCTTCACCACCCTATGAAATCTCTAGCCACCCTAAAAGTCATCAATAGCCACCCTATAAAGATCATAGCCACCCTATGAAGATCATAGTCGTACTATAACGATCTTAGCCACCCTATGAAGATCATAACCGTACTATGAAGATCTTAGCCACCCTATGAAGATCATAGCCGCCCTATCAAGATCTTAACCACCCTATAATTTTGATGTATATGTAGGGTGAAGTGATGAAGGGGTTTAAAAGTTTTGCTATAAATAGGCATCACATTGCATGAGATTGGTGTGCAAGGCAAGGAGCAAGGAAGTGAGAAGAGAGAGTTGTCAAATTTTGTTCTCTCCTTTCTCTTGCCATTTATCTTCTTTTTGTTAAGCTCTAGTGAGTTGAGTTTCATTGGGCTTGGGTGAGTGAGATTTGAGTTGTAATCTCTTTGTATTCTCCCCTTTGATTAGTAGATTCCTCTTGTTGTCTTCTCCGTGAACGTAAGTTACATTGACCGAATCACGTTAAACACTGGTATGCTGTTCTCCTTATTTCTATCATCTTATATTGCTATCTTTCTCTCTTTATACTTGTCATCTCTTTATATTAGAAGCCCACTACTACAATAATATGGATCAATCTGAGACGTCCATTTCAACCCTTAGGATAGGACCCATGTCTTGCCTTCAATGAATCATTTTTTTTTTCTTTTTTAGAGTAGAAGGTAGACAATCCACTTCGATTCATTAAAGAGAAATTAACGAAACAAGATGATCAAAATTCATGTGATTTGTTCTCTATTAGTTTTGTTCATTTATTGTCGTTTGTAATTTGTTTATTTATTTCTATTCACTGCTATGTGAGCTTATCGCAGTACAAGATTACGTCCTCTCTCTAGTGAAAACTGACTGGTAAATGATTAAATTCAAGATTATAATACTATTATTAATTAAGATTCTCTTATCTAGGAGTTTCTATATTATGTAATTTTCATATTGTAAATATTACATTTATTAATAATATACACAATTCAAGATCTAGAAAAAAAATAGAGTTTACTCGATTCAGCTGTTTCTGTCTTGTGTCTCACATAAACACACTCATCCTATAGAAATCATTGTGATTTACTATGGGAAGGCTACAACGCACGACGATGTAATTATATTTATACTAATAAACCACAGTCGTATAATATAATAATAGACGGTTGTGATTTAAACAAACGGACGGCTCGGGAGTGAGCCTTTTTCGCTGATAAAAGAAGGAAAAGAAAATAGCAAATATTAGGATTAGAGAATTTATGCTCCAAAATGAAAAGAGACCTTCCCAGTCCCCAGTTTCCTAGCCTACAATCCTGCCCATCCTTTCTTTTAGGAATACCTCTATCAACTAGTTATTCTCAAAAATTTAAAAAAAAAAACAAGTAATTTACAGAAAACTTTTCCTGTGCTATTAGAATTCGACCACATAATCCGGGCTTTGTTGAAATCAGAAGAAAAGAAACCATATTTGTCACTGGATTCAAGTTTTCATGCGTTAACAAATTAGGTTTTCGTATGTGATTGAGAAGTGGACTTCCACGGCAACCATGACTTGCGCCAGCATTTTCCACAAACATTTGATGACAGATTCCTCCAAAAGGACTATTTGCAAAGAAAGACTGAAGCATTGATAATCAAAAAAAATAAAAGACTGAAGTGATGGGATCAAATAGAGCACCACAAAGAAACAGCTCTTCCCTCAGCTCTGCATGTCTTGAGTTCTTTTACCATGTAATCAAACCAAAAGAGCAACAACATCTACAACGAGGGCAAGGAAAGCAGATTCCTGCACACACTAAAAACCCTCAGAAAGATCATCACTGAAACCAGCAGCAACATGAGAGGCAGACAACGAGTCGAAGGCAAACCATATTCAGGTAAAACTTTTGCACTTTTGATACCAAAGACGACGCACACAGTTCTCAATGCCCAAATGGATGTATCTACCGTTCACAAGTGAAAATCATTACCACATAAATCTCTTCCATAGATTTTAAATCTCTACTATTATAATGTAAGAGGTCGTGCATAAATAACAAGGACCAAAACCATATCTAGAATCATTGTCACATGAATCTCCTCATAAACTTTAAATCTCTTCTGCTACTATAATGTTAGAGGTCATGCGCGACTAACAAGGACCAAAACCACTGCATCTTGATATCTACTGAACTAACCAGCATAGCACATAGAATGGAGAGTGGTTGGTCCTCAGAACCAAGAACTCAGGCTCAAAATCAATCAAATTTCAAGCTTACTTCTCAACAAATAAAGTTGTTCAACATACATATATAGACTTCAAATGTTCAATACCGAACAAAGCAAAATGACCTGGAGCCTTTTCGGCCAACCCAACTTAATTTCATATCAATATTGTAAAGCAGGAGAAACTTAACCGAAAATAGTATCCATTTTGAGACAATAACTCCTAAGCTGAAGCTAGTTATCCACAAGCAAGTTCGAATAGGATTGCCGCTTCATATCTATTGGAAAGGAAATTGTGAAGATACTATGAAGCGTGACTCGAGCTTTTCCAGATTGTTCATAACTTGCATAATATTTATACTTACTAGTGTATCATCTCTAGAGATTGCATATTTGCATCAAAAAGTTAAGCACGCGGTTTAGGTTAAAAAGGGGGAGAGTTCATAATACAAAGTTACAAACTGAATCACAGTAAAGATGATGTCTCTCATGAAATTGAGCATGATAAAAAATCATCAGAGCTGCCACAGATCTCTTGTCCAATAAACAGATACAAACAAGTCACATAATCAACCTAGAGGTATTGTGTGTATTCAACTTTCTAGTACTGAGCTAGTCATGGACTGCACAAACTTCCAAACATAGCAATGAGGTTGTCAATATCATAGTAAATCTAGAAAACTATGATCTATCACCAACACTTCAATTAACATGCATCGCTATGTACAAATCTCTCTACCGGTAGCATTGTATTGATACAATCAGCAAAATAATCTGTATAACTACAGTTTCCTTTGACACACACTCAGAGAAAAGAAATGCACATAATACCTGCAAATTCAACATTGACCAATTGACAGAAATAACAGCACAAAGAGAGGCCAGGCATCATATTATCATCTTTATCCTTCAAGTGATCATCCAACAACAAGAACGCATCCATCTGTATCAATGACTACTTCACCCAGTACACAGTAGAATAGAGCATGATAATTTTTCGGTCTTACTATCAAAGAAGCAAATTCTCGAGGAGTTTGTCATGCACCAACTTCATGGCCAGCAAAGTTACATCTATAAAACAGACCAAGTACAAGGAAGCGGTCAACTACCCCATGAGCCTTCAGTTTCTCTCAAGAAATGACAATACATATGTATACATACAAATAAAACTTGGTAATGATGATTTTATTGCTAAACATCAACCGTTTATAGAAATTTTCCAACTTTGTCAATCTTTAGTGCAATCCGAACGTCATCGTAAACTTGCAAAAAACACATAAACCTTTGAAACCTTGACAAGGACCATTGGCAGTGGTAGAAAGCGCTGTCCAAAGGCACAAAGAGATGTCTATTATCTGACCAGAGATGCCCATGTTTATATATTGGCTTCTTTCTCATGTCAAATGGTCATATGTAACAATAGTGACATCTTTCTACCTGATGAGCATAATTCAGCCCGCTTTAAAATTACATAATAGACACCAGAAGGTCTAACCTGTTGAGGACAAGCCACAAGAAAATACATGCATACAATTTTGCTTCAATTTGACATAATGAGGACTTCTCGACTAGTAAAATCTCTAAACATAATGTAACTCAATAAGCTTTTCGTGTACAGTTACCATGAAAATTTATCCGTTTAACCCATGGAACATCTTCTTTATAATGCTATTTGGTGATTATTGATACGAGCTAACTAAGAACTTCGGCAACTTTTATTCATAAGACCTGCAGTCACCTAGTCAGCACTCAGAATCTCTCTCTAAATTCAGCTGTGAATAACTTGGATGCCTCCACCAACCTTAAATTGATGCAAAATTTCTTTTGCAGTGCTTTCCGCACAAAAGACGCAAGTAGAAGTCATCAACACTTAACCATGAGGTCCCCCCCCCCCCGGCGCACACACCCCAGCCAAAAAAAGAAAAGTTGAAAACTGCAGTCTATATTACCATATGCCATTGATCAGCCAGAATACCACCATCATTGTATCAAGCCATGTCAACACATACCTATTTTAATTCTTTAGAATTTGACAGATCCTGATATTATTTGAAATAACTTCAAAATCAGATCCATTCTGTGACTAAAATAGAGTATTACCATATACTGAGAAACTACCAACAAAAGGATAGATGAATTAAAGCCTACATTGAGAATGGTAGTGGTAGCAAGAGCAAGATTAGGGTTGTAAGCATTTCTCGGAATAAGTTTATGATCGTAACTCATAAGGAATGGGTTCAAACTAAATCTATGCCAAATTCAAAACAGATAGTATTATGCAGGATCCAATTCAAGGGAAATTTCCAATCGAACAAAAATCACTTCCTAGTTCCTTAATGGATATTGAGTGCTTGAAGCTACAAATGGTTTAAAACCTAAGCCATTTAATAAAAGATGCGGTGTCTGTCCCTCAAAGTCACTCAAGTCGTATTTGATCCTTCCTTGGAAATTCAGTGATCCCTCAAGTTCAGTTTCCAAGTCATTAAGTCATGTTATGGGTATTGAATACTATAAGCCATTAGCGGTTAAAAACTCATTTAATAAAAGAGGGTGCTTGTCCCTTAAAGTCTCTTATGGTGCTCCCCCTTCCTTTAAAGCATTAGACTGATATAGCAAATGAGCTATAGGACAGTTTGATTTCTGGTCATCAGTTTCAGATAAAGTAAAAAATTAAAATCTGATGTAAAATTAAATTTGCTACTGTTGATGAAAAAAAAAAATCTGAATCTGATCCGAAAAGGATTCCTGTTATACATTTCAATCCAAAACTGAGATGAAACCAGTAAACTGATCAGGTTATTGGGTTACTAGATTCCATTTACAGCACTAAGCAAGTAAAGCTAATGAAGGGTAACCGCAACAACAGTCTCTACCCCAATTTTTGCATGGGTTACGTGGATCCTTTTATTCCATTCAACTATGTTAAGGGCCATCTCCTCAATTAGATTAACAACAGCCATATTTTTTTTCGATTGTCTCCACTCATGTTTGTTTACGCCTACTGCTAGTCTTGACGCTCCATTGCTACAGCCATATCAACTCCTTACTAGCGCACGTATTGGCCTCTGTTAGACATATAAAAACCATCTCAATCACTGCATCTCATTTTTTTCCTTCAATAGAGCTACCTCTAACTTCTTATGGATGAACACATTTCTTATCACATCTCTTTATGTATTAGGCTTATCCATACAATCACCCTCATAATTCAGCTGCACAAATTTTTTTTGACATGTTTATTAGTAGCTAACAGAATTATCTTCAGTTTCATGAGTAGCCTACAAGTGCATAGTACCGCATAAGCACTTCTCCCTGTTAGCCATCCAGATTTGGTGCTTGAACCACATCCTCCTTGATTTCACCGTCACATTGAATGGTGATCTTAAGTGACCAAAATGACCACTTTCAGACATTTTGGCCATCAATTTTGCATTATAACCTCCTCAAAAAAATATCTGAAGCTGTGTTTTATATATTCTGTTTTTTTCCTTCTAGTTCAAACAATATAGTCTAAGGCCTCCCTTTCCGTTTCTACTTTAGAAATAATCCATCTCTAATCTCTCCAACTAATACAAATCATCAAGAAAAGTACTTCATCTTGAATATTGAATATGCCTAGTAAGCTCATACATAACTAATGCAAAGAGATGAGAATTTAATGTTGACCCCTGGTGTAAGCCTATGATAATAGGGATAGCAATGTAGTTGTGTCCTTTGTAATTGTTCTCACCTAGGTACTGCTCCATCATGCACAACCTTACTCACATTTGTCAAGGATACTTGCTTCTTTCCTAAAAACCCACTTCATTATGTCGTTTGAGAACCTATCATAAGCTTTTTCTATACCAATAAAAACATTTTTTAGATCTCCTTTCCCCTATGTCCTTGCATCAACCATTATAGCTTCTATGGTCGATCTTCGGGCGCTAAACCAAGTTGGTGTTAAAACATCGTGACTTCTTAGAACTTTGTTCAATTACTCACTGCTAAAACTTAGTTGTGTGGCTCATGAGCTTGATTCCTCATAATTTGCAACTTTGCATATCTCCTTTCTAATAGATAGGTCCAAAGTAAATATCCTCATCCCAGGGCATTTGCTGAGTATGTATAATTTGGTATACATAATTTTGTTAAACAACTTAGTTGGCCATACTAAGCTTGTAACTCCCAAACAACTCTTAACTTTAGAAGGCATACAACCAAGTCCCACAACAATCTCAATTTCCATATCCTCTAAAGAATCCTTGACTTTACAAAGCTTTGATGTTTCAACAATACCTATAGTTCCTACCTCAATTAAACTTTGTGATTCCCATGATTAAACATGTCCAGATCTATACAGTATTTTCAATATCAATTTTGTAAAGTGTTTCTTTCATATGAGTTGATGCCACAAAAACATATATTTTGTGAGATCAGAATAAACACCACAAGAACTACATTTTCCAGGTTTAGCAAGTCTCTCCATATTTTGTGCACATAGAATAGTTAGAATCAGTACACAAGTATAAATAAAAAAAAGCTCAAGATCACTCAATATATCTGAATCTCAACCCAAGGAAAGGCACGCCAAAAAAAAAGCATGAAATCCCAAGAGATATGTAAGCACATGTGCCTGGGTAACATCAAGCTCATATGAATGGAGTATGGAATTGTTTCCTAGAAGGATGAATATGGCATACTTTACACAATGTGAAGAGGATTTCATCAAAGGAGAGGCAACTGAAGGAATATCGGCAAGTACGTTTTTTTTTTTAAAATCTAAATATGGTAATTAAGAAAGGTATATTTTGAAATTAAGAAAATGAAAAGGTGTGGTGGGTGGGGGATAAAGGAGAAAAATCTTGCTGAATTATCCCATCAACTAATGTGTTTCATCTTCCAGCAGTTTTTCCTTATTAAAGTATACTATCGAATGATTCAAATATATTAAAGACTTGAAAATATCATCATACAGAAAGTAGGGAAATAGATGAAATATGCTAGAAATTGATAGAAAACGAAGACAGTGTTGTTCATTTTCTAGCATCATTGACCCCGTATTACTTTTGTAGTCTATGGAGAGTGGATAAGAGTTTTAAAATACCATTAAAATGGTACCATATCCAGTAATTTCTATTAGCTAAACCATAAAACCAGCAGTATCAATAGTATTGAAGAAAAACTAGATGCTAATCAACTTACTAAAAAGAGCATGCTCTTAGAAAAGACATGCAATTGAAATTTCAACTTGACACAGACAAAACATTTTGATGTTCTTATTGCATTCTTTTGAAATTAGAGAAAGGAGATAGCAATATGATCCACAAAGCAATATGGTGGCCCATATAACATAAGGTTGCAGCATAACCATACTTAGGTCCTCTCTTAAATATTGCAAAATAAGATGACTATCATCTGGGGACCAGCTGGACTGATAACAGCCAAATTTCAAATAACCTTAAAACTAAACCTCAACATAAAATGAGACATTTCAAACCGAACGATGAATAAAAGCAAAGTAAAAAAGTTTCCAGCATAGATTACCACCACAGCAATCTCCTCAAAGTAAATATTGATGCGGCAGTATGTTCCATTTTAACCGTCAGATGCCTTGGGAGAGTTCTCAGGTGTCTTCAGTACTGAGGTCTTCTTTCCTTTGTGTGCTTCCACAGCTCCTCGGAACTCCTCAACAAAACTGCTATCTTTGAACTTGATGGCAAACGTAGAAAGCCCATTCTTTCCTTCTCCGGCACTATTGATGCAAGCAAAAGTGATGCCTTTTTTGTCCATATTGGTGAGTGTCATATCTGGGTAAATACTTGCATTTAAGTTCAGCCTATAATTACCCCTCGCCCTCATAATTAGCCTTGCTTTCTCAGCATCAGATAAAGAAACATTCAATTTAAGTTCACCTTTTCCCCTTTCTTTCCATCCTCCATCTAAATACTCGTATAATATAGCATCAGCGGTAAATACTGCCTTCTCATTCTCTTCACCTGTTTCAATGGGTACCTCCTGCATGGATGGCACCGCACTCTTAGTAACATCTGCAGCAGAAGTACCAGATGGTTGCCATGAAAAACTCCCATTGTTGGAACCCCCAACGCCAAAAGATGAGCATGAAGGGTTTTCGCTTTTAAATCCAAACATGGACCCAGAACTAGCACCAATGGTTGGTCCCTCTTTGGCAATTGAACCAAAGGAAAATGAAGAGGTTCCAAATCCAGTTCCCGTAAGCCCTGTGAAGGCATTTTGACTACTAGACAACTGTTGAAATGAACTCAGAGACGCGACTGGCTTGGCTACATCTGTATCATCATTTTCCAGCTTTCCTTTCTCAGCTTTTTCTTCATGAGCATTTTCACTTTCAGTTTCTTCTCCACTGGGTCTCATTTCAGTTTCTTCTTTGCATTCTTCAGCTGTTTCTTCTCTGCCTTCTTCAGCTGTTTCTTCTCTAGCTTTCTCCTCGGAGCTTTTTTCTCCATTCTCAACATCTTTCTCAGCTTGCACATTTTGAGTTGTCACTTCAACTACATCGCTTTCCACCTTACTGTCATCCTTAACAGTTGATACATCAGATATTTCCGCAACTTTCTTGTTACACTCCTCAATTTCATTTGGTTTATCGACCAAATTTTCACTTTCGGATCCTTTAGCCTCTCCGCTTTCTCCATGTTTTTCATCAGCACCATCTTTTACTTCGGTCTTATCACCAGGGGTGTCAGGTTGGGCAGAAGGGTTGTCAGAATTCGCACTGGAGGCAGACGGTGGAGCCAATCGGATTGCAGCAAACGGATTGGAACTAGCTGCTTGGGTTTGCGAGCGCCGCACCTTCACAATTCTCCTGGTTGCCAACACTTCATCACTGGCTTTCTGGAAAGTCCCCATTTCTGGTTCAGGACCATCATCATCAAGCTCTGGATTGTCCTTGGAAATTTGTCTGCCAGCAACCCTCTTTTTGGATCCAGCAGGGCCATCTGAATCACCCATTATCAGTAAGAACTGAAACTGGTAACCTGTCTTTCCAAAAGAAGCCTGAATGTTAGCACCACTGATACCAAAAGAATATGGCTAATCCTGGTAAAATTAAATTCATCATAAAGAATCACCTCTTTACTACTTACCAAATCGAATCATAGTCCATAACAAAATTCAACAGAAAAAAAAAAGAAAGAAATAACACGTTCCCATTTCAATTTCCAAAGAGTGGTCAAAAGAACAAAGGAAGGTACAAGCCTTATGGACAGAAGCCTAACACTCTGCAAATGGGTGGAACTTTTGTTACTAAATAAAACGTGGTGTTTACGTTATACTTTGAATGCCGACAGAACTAGATTGAGAAAATATTTCATGTAATAATTCAGAGACCGGCATCAACGAGAATTGTGCAACAAATTGTCCGACAGAACAAAGGGACCTTGCAAGCAAATGATCACTACATATATGTAGCAAGAACCTTTTTTAAGGACAAAAAGAATAAAACATAGCAGATTCATGTGAAGTAAAGTGATGCAAAAAACAGAGCAAATTAATGGATGCACAATAAGCATACAGTTTAGATGATATATTGACTGATTTCATGAAGAGAATAGATTTTCAATCGGAATAGAAAAAGACAAAAAAAAAAATGTTAAAATCCTATAGCTTACAGAACTGGTTACAATGATCATGAACAATGGAACAAGAAATAAATTAAAAAAATCAAATCCAACAAGAAATGTGAAGTATCATTGTGTTTGTTGTGAACGAGAGGTTGATCTCATATAAGAAGTATACATGTTAGGGAGCTCACTCAATTTAACTTTATGTAAGGTTAAAAGGATAGTCTCACTGTAAAGCCGCCAAACCCGATGGTTGGTACAGGGCGCCACGTGTTAAAAAATTGACTATTGAATTTGACCTCAGAATAATTGCAGAATTTATGGACTGTTCAATCCGTCAGCAATATAATCTACAAAGATACCTGCCAATAATAACATGGAGAACATTTGGAGTTGTTGCTCGTATCATCGAAAATCGTCGAAATGAACAAAAAAAAATGGCTCTATATCAATGAAAACGTCCCTCTACAATCGAATGTTTACTACAAAAGCACCAGTTGAAATCATCAAAAATGTTTTGGAAACACCAAGACTGGATTGGAATTCAAAGGGCATGACCTTGGTAAGGTTCATAATAGCTCTCGTCTTTGAGGAGTTCTAGGTCAACAAAAAACTTCAAAAAACCCATTAAACACTAGAATTTCTTCACTTGAATGGCATAAAATTGCAATAAAATAGTGACATGCTCACAGTTTTAAAACATTAAATAAAAATAACCAAACATTATCACATGATTTTTAAGTAACAACATCGACAATGGCCGGTCAGAAAATACTTGCAACTAGAGTTAGGGTTTTTACCTGAGCACAAGAATCTAGCTGAAAGCAAAACCCTAAACCAACAAATGAACAAATTTATTGAACGAAAGAGGAGAGAAATGTGAGATTTAGGGTTTTCACCTATACACGACTGCTTCCAATGAATCGATAAAAGGTTCACAGAGATCAAACAGAAAAAAGAAACTGCTTTGTTTTTTCTCGAATAAATCTATAAAGCTCGAACAAATAGAAAGCATAGAGCAGAAACCTAACAAAAAAATAAAAAATAATATAATAAAAATTAAATCTGAGGAAGGGGGGAAGATCACCTCAAAAACCACTGATTTTCAAACTTTGATTCTGGAGGAAGAAAAAAAGCCTCCTTTTCGAGAGAGAGAAAGAAGCGATTAAAAAAAAAAAAAAAAAAATCAAGTAGAAGCAACACAGACTGGAGCTTTATTTTTCTGTTTTTAATACCTATTTATATATAATTATAATGACGAAATAAAATAAAATAAAAAAATAATAGTCCTCACGACTGATTAGATCGTTGATTTGCTCCGCACCACCGAATAATCTCGTATTTGTGGTTATCTGTACGAGGCTAATTTCCACCGTTGAGATGGGGTTCCTTTGTGATCAACGGATCATGTCTTTGTTTATGGGCCCCCCGTTCAAAATGGGCCTGTCATAATAAGCCCAAACTTGTTCAGCCTTAGGGCAGCTCTAACGATGGAGCTAGATGAATGATGCAGTTCTAATTGTAACTCCATTTTAAAATTTTGAGAGCGAAAAAAAAATAATTCTCACAGTAGGAGACTAGATAAATTAGGTTAGAAGTGAGACAATATTTTACCTAACTCAATATGAGTCATGGGATTCACCTAACTCCATATTAACTATTAGATTCATCTAAACTTAAGAAAGTGGGAGTCATTTGGGGCTAGATGAATTGTCTACAAATTTGTAGCATTTCTCTTAATCTCGACTGGAGCTACTAGCCCCAAATTTCGGTCCATTGTGGATACTTTTTTGTCGATGGAGTTAGATTTATCTAACTTCAAGGTGATGCAGCCTGACCACTAAAGATGCTCTAACATATCACTCATATTTAGTTTTTATTAATTTTCTTTCTCTTTTCCTTTTTAAGCCCTTCCCTGAACTAATCCCTGGATTCACCACTAAGAGAGTCTCCATCATATTAGTTATTATTGTTTCATTATATAACTATAATTGGGATAATATTATTTCCATTTTGTCCCTCGTTTTACTCTTTTTTCTTCTCGCCTTGGTATTAGGATTTGATACATGGGGTGTTTGTTTTGAGCTGCCTCTCATAAAACTACAAATCGTAAAATCTCTTTTCAATTTTTCGTTATTTGTTTTGCTGCAAAACAACTTACAAAATGATCATCCTCATTTTCTCACTTACAGTTATTACAGTTAATTTTGTGATCATGTGAATCGCATTTTTACACCGACATTTTCCCTATTGTATCTGCTATAGTTAATTTTGTGGTCATATATAACCTCACTTATAGGACACTTATAGTCTAAAAATATTACTTGATAATCAATATATAATTTAATTTATTATTATTTTTAATAGTACTTAATTTTTATTTAATAATTAATTTTTAATCTTTTGTTTTATTATTTTTAATATTGTTTTAATATTTAATATTTTATTACTTTAATTTAATATTGTTATTTAATATTTTTAATATTTTATTAATATTTTATATCAATATTCTTGATATTTTATTAATATATTAATATTTTATTAATATATTAAAATTTATTAATTTAAAAATATTATTTTTATATAAAATTACTATATATATTTAATTTATTAATTTTATATCATAATTAATTACTTTATTAATATTATAATATATTTTTATTATATTAAAATTTTATTATATCTAGTATTATAATTAAATTTTATTTTGTTAATTTTATAATTTTAAACATTACATTAAAATTATAATAAAATTTAATATTATAATAATATTTTATAATATTTTATAATAATAATTGTATAATATTATAATAATATTTTATACGTTTTCTTAAGATTTTATTAATACTTATATTTTCTAGTATTCTTAAAATTTATTAAAGTTTTCTTAACATTTTATAATTATTTGTTAGTTAACATTTTATTAATATTTTACTAATTATAAAAATATTTTATTAATATTATTATTATAACTAACATACTAAAATTATTAGTATATTTTTAAATTTATTAATACATTTTAATTTTCAATAGTAGATTTAATTTAATGATATTTGTAATATTTAAATCATTGTTACAGGTAATTTTGTGATCCACTTTCCACTTACATTTTTACATTACCAATCGAATACCGTAAAACACAATATACTTTTTCACTTACACTTTCACATTATCAATTAAATACCATAAAAATAATATATTTTTTCTGCTACAAGTCACTTTTCCTATTTTTATTTTACGACTTACGACTTGCGGTCACTTGCAGCAAAACAAACAGGCCCATTGGGAGTGTTTGCTTTGAGCTTTAACTCGTAAAATTGTAAGTTGTAAAACCTCTTTTTCATTTTCTATTGTTTGTTTTGCTGCAAAACAACTTGCAAAATGATCACCTTCATTTTCCCACTTGTAATTGCTACAATTAATTTTATGGTCATATAAATCTCACTTTTTCATTCATATTTTCTCACTTACAGCTGTTACAGTTAATTTTGTGGTCATGTATATCTCACTTGTAGTACACTTGTAGTTCAAAAATGTTACTTGATAATACTGAAAAACACCTAAGGGGGGGGGTGAATAGGTGTAAATGCTAATCTAGAAACTAAGTGCGCTAAATGCGGAGGCTTAAACAAATTTTGCAACACACTTAATACAACTCACAAGTGTAGCCGAATTCCCCGTGAAGGGCTCTGGACTAACTCCTCTTGATTCCCCTAGATATGGGTTGAGGTGCTATATGAAACTCTTGTGGTTAAGTATAAGTGAGGCACACACACAAGCAATTCAAGCATATAATGAATAAGCTGTTGGAATTGAAGAATATGTATATGAATCTTCGAGCTGAATTATGGCGAGATCCGTTGATCGAATCAACTGGATGATGGTTGGAGTGTGTTCTCCTTCCATTGGTGATGAACGTGGTATATTCACATGTTCAATTCCGACTTCGAATGAATGAGATATTCAAGTCCAAAGTCTGCCTAATTCAAAGCCAAATGGGACTAAAGTTAGCTACAAACATTTAGTCCCACATTGGCCATGGGATGGAAGCCTATGGTGTATAAATAGAGAAAATTAAGAACAAGGGCATGCCCTTTGGGTACTTGGAGTTTTCGCGCGCGATTGGGAGGGATCTATGCCCGCCCACACGTGTGTGCGTGCGCGCGCGCGCCGCCGCTAGCGGCGGCCGGCCGGCCGGCGCCGGTGCCGGGTCGGGCTCGGGCTCGGGTTCCCTACCTGGCCTGGTTCTTTTTGAATCGGGTCTCGCGGGTATGGATTGCAAGCATACCCGAACCGGACCCGCTCCGCACCGGATCTAATCCGCCCGCCAATAGACCGCTCCACGTCAGTTGGGCTGCCAACAGACACGACTGCTGGGTCGAAAGGGTGCGACCTTTGGTTTGGGTTCGAACCTGTTTGGCACTCCTGGAAGGCTATATAAAGGGCTCCAATTCTCAATTGAAAAACACACAACTACAACACCAATCTTCTCTTCTCTCTCTCTAAATTCTGAACAGCAAATTAAGTTTTGCGGTTTGAATTAGGAAATAGAGTTCTGAAGTGAAGTGACTTCCAAAAGGGAAGTGGGAAATCAGTAACTCGGTTTCCGAAGAGACTTCCAACGAAGATTCTGCAAAATTGTTCTGAAAGAGGAATCAGAAATTTAACATATTCTTTTATAAGAATTGTTGTCTGAATCTGGTACTTCTGAAGAAAGATATTCTTCTACCTTCCATCGTCCTCAACAGTGGGTGCTCCTCCAGAAGAGTAAAGGCAAATATTCATTTGAAATTTGTCCTTGTACCGCTGCTTCAACGATCCTGTGAAGGTACTGGTTGACTACGGTTCGACCGTACGGTGATTTGGTAGTGCTATCCAAATACCGTGAAAGAGTTGTATCTTGGGAGACCAGCATCCATTATCCCGTTAGCACCGGTGCGGGGGACGTAATTGTCTTAAGGAGATTCGCTATAAGCGTACCTCACTCTAAATACTGTATAAGTGGATTAAGTCCTTTATACAGGGGATATACTTTATAGTATATCGAGACTGACTTGGATTCAGTCTAATTGGTGCTTTAACCAAGGAAGGAAATTGAAAGGTGGTTCTTAAATTAAGGAACGTTCTATTGAACGGAAAACCTTCCACCTGATATTTGCCGACCTGGCCAATTGGATTGTTGATATCTCAGTGATCTTGATTAGTTGTCAGATTGATTCTTGTTAAGCAGAATTTCCAACAATCTTAAGGCAATTAATTATTGAAGTTTCTTACTTCTGTTCTGCTTGAACTTGCAGAAGATGTCTGAGACTAATCAAGATAGCACAAGCAAGGCACCAAACATGCCGCTACAAGCTTTGATGCCAACTCCACTTCCTAACCCGAAGCCAGAGAAGCCAGGAAAATTTGATGGCACAGAATTCAAGAGGTGGCAACAGAAGATGCTCTTCTACTTGACCACTCTTCATCTGGCCAGATTCCTGCAAGTAGATCCACCAAAGCCTGCAACTGATGCATGGACTCAATGTGACTTCCTTTGCCGAAATTATATTTTAAATGGACTGGATGACTCTCTTTACAATGTCTACAGTCCTATAACAACGGCAAAGAAGTTATGGACCAGTCTTGACAAGAAGTACAAGACTGAGGATGCTGGTACCAAGAAGTTCGTCGTAGGACAATTTCTGGAGTACAAAATGGTGGACAGCAAGACTGTAATCAGTCAGGTGCAAGAGTTCCAACTTATCTTGCACGAGATAGAAGCTGAAGGTATGATCCTACCTGAAACCTTTCAGGTTGCTACTATCGTGGAGAAACTCCCACCTGCGTGGAGAGATTTCAAGAACTACCTTAAGCACAAGCGAAAGGAGTTGAAATTGGAAGATCTCATTATGAGGCTTCGTATCGAGGAGGACAACCGCAAGTCCGAGAAAAGGAGCAGTAAGAACTCCTATGAAGCAAAAGCCAATGTGATCGAAGACTCAAAGGGGAAAGCATCTACTTCCAAAGGCTTAAAGCGGAAGAAGACTTCCCAAGGGTACAAAGGCAAGGTCCAAGAAGGCAAGAACATGCGCTTCAAGGGAACTTACTACATCTGCAACAAAGAGGGGCATAAGGCGAATGAATGTCGCAGCTGTCTCAAACAAAACAAGAATCTTGTTGATGGTCTTTTTAAAGACAATGTTGCAGTGGTAGACAAAAAGTCTGTGTATCTGTACCCGAAGCTTATAAATAAAGGAAATTCTTCTGTTTATTTGCTTGAGTCTCCTATTTTGTGGCATGCTAGATTAGGGCATGTAAATTATAAGTCTTTGAAAAACTTGTCTAATCTGGGATATATTCCTAAACTCAACTTGGAAGAAATTCGCAAGTGTGAGATTTGTGTTGAGGCCAAGTTGGCTAAAAATTCATTTCACTCAATAGATCGAAATACAGAACCTTTAGGGTTAATTCATAGCGATCTATGTGACTTGAAGTTTATGCCAACTAGAGGCGGAAAAAAGTATTTTGTTACTTTTATCGATGACTGTACAAGATACTGTTATGTGTATCTTTTAAACAGTAAGGATGAGGCAATAAATATGTTTATAACATATAAGGCCGAAGTTGAGAATCAACTCAACAAGAAAATCAAGATTCTAAAATCCGATAGAGGCGGAGAATATGAATCAAATGATTTTAGTGAGTTATGTGCTAGTTTTGGTATAATACATCAAACTACAGAACCATACACTCCTCAGCAGAATGGAATTACTAAACGGAAGAATAGAACTTTGAAGGAGATGGTTAATTCCATGCTTGTAAGTTCTGGAGCTCCGCAGAACTTGTGGGGGGAAGCTCTATTAACTGCAAATCATATTCTAAATAGAGTACCCCACAAGAAACTTGGTCTTATACCATTCGAGTTATGGCATGGAAGGACACCTTCCTACCATTACCTCAAAATGTGGGGGTGCCTAGCAAAGGTGCTAGCACCATTACCTAAAAAGACTAAGTTGGGAGCAAAAACTATGGACTGCGTATTCATAGGCTATGCCTTGAATAGTAGTGCCTACAGATTTCTGGTTCATAAATCAGAAATACCTGATATTCATGTAAATATGATTATCGAATCTCGAGATGCTGTGTTCTTTGAAGACATCTTTCCGTACAAACGGGAAGCAGATAAGACTTCTGGGAAAAGAACACACGAGATGGCGTTCAGGGACGAAAGCCCCGAGGAACCAATTGTTAATGCGGAAACTGAACCAATAAGAAGTCAGAGATCTAGAATCTCAAAATCTTTTGGTCCAGATTTCATAGCATACGCTATTGAGAGCGAGCCTCAAACATTCAAAGAGGCTATGTCAACCCCAGAAGCACAAATGTGGAAAGAAACTATAAATAGCGAAATAGAATCCATACTAAGTAATCATACTTGGGAATTGGTAAACTTGCCTCCTGGCAGTAAACCAATTGGGTGTAAGTGGATTTTCAAACGAAAATTAAAACCCGATGGATCTATCGATAAGTACAAGGCTAGATTAGTAGCCAAGGGTTATCGGCAAAAAGAAGGACTTGACTACTTCGATACTTATTCACCAGTAATAAGAATAACATCCATTCGGATGTTGATTGCAATTGCAGTATTGCACAACTTAGATATCCATCAAATGGATGTCAAGACTGCATTCTTAAATGGTGAATTAAATGAAGAGATATATATGGAGCAACCAGAAGGATTTAAAGTCAAGGGCCAAGAACACAAGGTGTGTAAATTGGTAAAATCCTTATATGGTTTAAAGCAGGCTCCAAAACAATGGCATGAGAAATTTGATAGTGTCATGATCAAAGATGGATTCACTATCAATGAATGCGATAAGTGTGTTTACACGAAACCAGTTGGAGATGCATGTATCATTATTTGTCTTTATGTAGACGACATGTTGATACTTGGGACTAATATTGAGATTATTAAGTCCACTAAAAGAATGTTATCTAACAGTTTTGATATGAAGGATCTGAGGGTTGCTGATGTAATTTTAGGAATTAAAATTACTAGAACACCAGATGGAATCAGTCTATCTCAATCTCACTACGTGAAAAAGATGATAGAAAGATTCAAGGATCATGGGATAAAAGAGAATACAAATCCTTTTCTCCCACACGTCCACCTTCATAAGAATACAGGAACTGGAATACGCCAGTTGGAGTATTCTCAGATTATCGGAAGTCTAATGTATTTAATGAATTGCACTAGACCCGATATTGCTTACGCTGTAAGCAAGTTAAGTAGATACACTAGCAATCCTAGTGATCTACACTGGACCGCTCTACTACGAGTATTGGGTTACGTATCACATACCAAGGAATATGCCTTGAGATATGGACAGTATCCTCCTGTACTGGAAGGATACAGTGATGCTAATTGGATTGCAGATTCTGAGGAATCAAAATCAACTAGCGGATACGTATTTACTCTAGAAGGAGCAGCGGTATCATGGAAATCTTCTAAGCAAACATGTATTGCCCGTTCCACTATGGAATCGGAATTCATAGCCTTAGATAAGGCTGGAGAAGAAGAAGAATGGCTTCGACAATTCTTAGAAGATATACCATTATGGCAAAAGCCAGTGCCCGCTATATGTATACACTGCGATAATCAAGCAGCTATATCTAGGGCACAAAATGTTTTATACAACGGTAAGTCTAGACATATTCGTCGTAGACATAATACCATGAAGCAGTTGCTCTCAAATGGAATTATCTCTATTGACTTTGTATCGTCAAAGGATAATTTAGCGGATCCGCTTACTAAAGGTTTAAGTGGAGAGCGTATAAACTGCGCATCGAGGGGAATGGGTCTAAAAGCCTAACCTTACGAGTCAGCTCAATGGAAACCTCACTTAGCGACTGGAGATCCCACGGACTAAGTTCAAGAGGAAAAACTAGTTATGATTGACTCAGCAAGTAAGCACTTGGGAGCTTGACTCCAATCCATTCCTAAGGTGCACATAAGTGCTTTTCTACAAGTGGATTAAGGATAAGCTTAACGCTTTTAATGATGCCTATATCTTGTTACTAAACAAGTGGAGTAGAGTAGACTACTCTTAATAGGTCCATCACCTATGTGAGTATAGAGTTGGGTCGGCTCTTTGGGAATTTCTATGGAGGCTGTTATTCCCTAAAGATACTCTCTGAAACCAAGAATGTCCAGGGCCAAAACGGACACAACCGAGAACCAAAGTTGATTGAAAAGTTACTGTGTGAAGCTTGTTGACTTGGCTTATACTAACGGCTAACAGTTCAAGACCTAGTTCACTGATTAGCCAGTAAGTCCGATAAAGCTTCGCTATGGAAGGTTCAAGACCTAGTTCACCTATCCTTATGCAGTTTCTTTTCTCAAGTACCTTTCACAATAGAGTCAGTCTCTTTGTGTGTCATTCCTTGAATCTCCATTCATTGTGGGGGATTGTTGGAATTGAAGAATATGTATATGAATCTTCGAGCTGAATTATGGCGAGATTCGTTGATCGAATCAACTGGATGATGGTTGGAGTGTGTTCTCCTTCCATTGGTGATGAACGTGGTATATTCACATGTTCAATTCCGACTTCGAATGAATGAGATATTCAAGTCCAAAGTCTGCCTAATTCAAAACCAAATGGGACTAAAATTAGCTACAAGCATTTAGTCCCACATTGGCCATGGGATGAAGCCTATGGTGTATAAATAGAGAAAATTGAGAACAAAGGGCACCCCTTTGGGTACTTGGAGTTTTCACGCGCGATTGGGAGGGATCTATGCCCGCCCACACGTGTGTGCGCGCGCGCGCGCGCCGCCGCTGGCGGCGGCCGGCCGGCCGGTGCCGGTGCCGGGCGGGCCGGGCTCGGGCCCGGGTTCGGGTTCGGGTTCGGGTTCCCTACCTGGCCTGGTTCTTTTTGAATCGGGTCTCGCAGGTATGGATTGCAAGCATACCCGAACCGGACCCGCTCCGCTCCGGATCTAATCCGCCCGCCAATAGACCGCTCCACGTCAGTTGGACTGCCAACAGTTGCGACTGTTGGGCTGCCAACAGACACGACTGCTGGGTCGAAAGGGTGCGACCTTTGGTTTGGGTTCGAACCTGTTGGGCACTCCTGGAAGGCTATATAAAGGGCTCCAATTCTCAATTGAAAAACACACAACTACAACACCAATCTTCTCTTCTCTCTCTCTAAATTCTGAACAGCAAATTAAGTTTTGCGGTTTGAATTAGGAAATAGAGTTCTGAAGTGAAGTGACTTCCAAAAGGGAAGTGGGAAATCAGTAACTCGGTTTCCGAAGCGACTTCCAACGAAGATTCTGCAAAATTGTTCTGAAAGAGGAATCAGAAAATTCAACATATTCTTTTATAAGAATTGTTGTCTGAATCTGGTACTTCTGAAGAAAGATATTCTTCTACCTTCCATCGTCCTCAACAGTGGGTGCTGAAAAATACCTAGAGGGGGGTGAATAGGTGTAATTGCTAATCTAATGATCTTTTTGAACTAAGTATGATGAATGATGCAACGATCTCTCAAAAATAAGACTAAGAGCCGAATACCCCTTGCGAGGTTCTGAACTCCTTCCTCCCAATTCCCCTAAATATGGGTTAGAGGTGCGCAATGCAACCTTGTTGTATTGAGATATGATCGATCAAGGCAAAGTATGATGATGAGAAATGAGATGCACACAATATATCACAAGAATTACAAGCTTGAATTAAAGCACAAGGAAGATACAAGATCACAAGCAAGTAATAAGGAGCAATAAAGTGTTAGAGGAATTTAAAGCAAGAATTGGATGCAAAGGCAATCGCAAACACAAATATTTGTTTCGAGGTTCGAGCCACCGCTCTACTCCCCGCCTTCACCTCCGTGAAGGGTTTCCACTATCCATCGAGGACGCCTTTACAATTTGGTCTACCGAAAACCGAGCACCGAGCTCCACCGAGTACAAAGGACCTCTACCGTAAGAGGTTGCTCCACAAGGAAAGGATTACAAGAACAGAGTGATCACAACAAGATCACTACACTTTTTCTCAAACTCTTTTACAAACACTCTCACTTCTATTACAACTTCACTATAGAATGAGTATAGGATTTTTGGCTCTATGAAGTGTGGTGAGAAAACTTCAGTTGTAGAGTGATATAGACAATCAAACACAACTGAAAAACAAACTTTAAAAGAATTGGAATGAAGGCTTTAAACTCTTTTCTTTTCTCTTTTGAAAACAACACAAACTTGAGGATTTTTCTAGGTGCTATGCAAGAGAGACTTCTCCTCTATTTATAGGGTTGAAAATAGGTTAAAAACAATTTCTTTACACCTAATTTGACCTGCAAAAGCTCCCCAACAACTCTCTAAAAGTCTGTTAAAGCAGAAAAAAGAAACAGATTTTCAGAATTGCCCAAAGAGGAAAGAGCCGTTGGATTGTTGCAGGCCTGGCGGTCGACCGGTCCGGTCGACCGCCAGCCCAGCTGCAAAGAGCCGTTGGCTCTCGGTCGACCGGTCCGGTCGACCGTCCCAAAAGAGGAAACACAGTTTCCTTCTTCCGGTCGACCGGTCCGGTCGACTCAGAAAACCAGAGAGCAGTGTGCTCTTGGTCGGTCGACCGGTGCGGTCGACCGACGGACGTGCACAGACGTGCACGTCCAGGCTATGGCGCCGGTCGACCGGGCCGGTCGGCCGGTCAGCCTGAATGGGAAAAACTGCAGGATTTTGAACTTGGAAAAATTTGAAAAATTGTTTTAGGTTTAAACAAACTAGAGTGACATGTTAGTAGGAGTATGTATACATGATCTAGACAAGATATTTATTTTATAAAACTTAGGTTCATGTAAATCTCTACTAAGGCATGAAACCAAATTTTGAAAATGAAAACAAGACCAAATTTTATCAAAACCAAATTTTGTGTGTGTGTGTATCCTAGAGCCAAATAACCAAGACTCAAACTTTAACATTCTATTCTTACAATGATTCTAAGGACTTCAAGATCTTCAATAGGCTTCTTCATATGATCTTCAACACTTGTTCCTTGAGCCCAATTGGAGTTGACTTGAGTCCAAATCCTTGTATTTGTGAGAGAAGACTTCTAGAATGAATAGAAACCTGAAACACACTTAAACAACAAATATTATTAGTACAAATAACTAATATGTTTTGTAATCATCAAAATACACTAATCATGGGTGATTGTAACCTTGGGCCAACAATCTCCCCCTTTTTGATGATGACAAAACATATAAGTTATTTAAACAAATATGGAAGAAGAGTTTGGAAAACTCCCCCTCAAATAATGATATGTATAAAAAAAAATTGACTATTGAAAACTCAATACATAAGGCATTTAACAAGCACAATAGTTTTTGTCCAAAAACTCAAATAAAACAAACTTCCTTTTTCTCCATGAAATGAAACTCAAATAGTATCAAACTTAAACTTTTAAATCAACAAACTTATTCTCCCCTTTTTGTCATACATCAAAAAGGGTTAAAACAAAAACAATTGAAAATTTCATTTTAAGAATCCATAATACAAACATTCTACTCACCACAAATAAATGAAAATCTAGCATAGTCTAAAGGTTTAGTAAAAATATCGGCAAGTTGAAAATCGGTAGAAACATAGTCAATATCAATATCACCTTTCTCATAATGATCTCTAAGAAAGTGATATCTAATGTCAATGTGTTTGATTTTACTATGTTGATTTACATTCTTTGTCATGTGAATAGTACTAGTATTGTCACAAAATATTTTAACATGATCAAAGTGTAAATCATAGTCGAGGAGAGTATGTTTCATCCAAAGAACTTGTGCACAACAAGCTCCGGCTGCAACATACTCCGCCTCGGCGGTTGATAGGGCTACCGAATTTTGCTTTTTGGAAGACCAAGATACAAGACAATTACCCAAGAATTGACATGTTCCACTTGTGCTCTTCCTATCTACCCTACAACCCGCATAGTCGGCATCCGAAAAACTAGTCATTGAAAATTGGCCGATTTTCGGATACCACAAACCCATTTCAATGGTGCCCTTAAGGTATCTAATTATGCGTTTAACCGCAATTATGTGAGACTCTTTAGGACAAGATTGAAAACGTGCACAAAGACAAACGGAAAACATGATATCCGGCCTACTAGCCGTCAAATAAAGCAAGCTACAAATCATGCTACGATATAATTTAATGTCTACACTTTTACCTTGTTCATCCTTGTCAAGCTTAGTAGTTGTAGCCATGGGAGTTTTGCTTACTTTAGATCCTTCAAGTCCGAATCTCTTGATTAGTTCTTTTGTGTACTTGACTTGATTGATGAAGATCCCATCCTTCCTTTGCTTGATTTGGAGTCCAAGGAAATAGTTGAGCTCCCCCATCATAGACATTTCAAATCATCCTTCATGCATGACTCAAAAGCTTTGCAAAGAGATTCATTAGTAGAACCAAAAATAATATCATCCACATAAATTTGCACAATAAGAATATCCTTTTCTACATGTTTTGTAAACAAAGTTGTGTCAATTTTACCTTTCTTAAAACCATTTGAAATCAAAAATGAAGAAAGTCTTTCATACCAAGCCCTAGGGGCTTGTTTTAAACCATAAAGAGTTTTATCTAATTTAAAAACAAAATCCGGATGTGTAGGATCAACAAACCCGGGGGGTTGTTCAACATACACCTCCTCTTCAATAAATCCATTTAGAAAAGCACTTTTAACATCCATTTGAAATAATTTGAAATCTTTATATGAGGCAAATGCTAGTGTCATCCGTATGGCTTCAAGCCGTGCTACGGGTGCAAAGGTTTCTTCAAAATCGATCCCTTCGATTTGAGTGTAATCTTGGGCAACTAACCTAGCCTTGTTTCTAACTACATTACCCGATTCATCCAACTTGTTCTTAAAGATCCACTTAGTACCAATTGTTGGTCTATCGTGGGGCCTAGGAACAAGGTGTCAAACTTGGTTGCGCTCAAATTGATTGAGCTCCTCTTGCATGGCTAGCAACCAATATGAATCGGCCTCGGCTTCGAGGACATTTTTGGGTTCAATATGAGAAATGAATGCATAGTTACCACAATAGTCATGAAGTCTAGAGCGAGTAGTTACCCCTTTTGATACTTCACCTATGACGAGGTCCTTGGGATGATGTGGATTGTATCTCCAATCCTTTGGTAGTGGTTGAGTAGGCTCCACCTCACGTGTTTGATTTTCATTTCCTTGTGCCTCTTCCACCTTAGCTTCGCTTCCTTCATCATCCTTTGGTTTGTCTCTCATAGTAGAAGCATCCTCCAAGGTCACTTTCTCCAAACCTTCATCCAATGCATCTATTTCTACAACATTCTTAACAAACTTGTTAGATTCCTCAAACTTAACATGAATAGACTCTTCAATAGTCAATGATGATCTAATGAAAACTCTATAAGCCTTACTAGTGTTTGAGTAACCTACAAAAATAGCCTCATAAGATCTAGCATCAAACTTTCCTAAATTATCTTTTGTATTTAAAACAAAACATTTGCATCCAAAAACTTTGAAATAAGAAACATTTGGTTTTCTAGAAAAGTACATTTCAAAAGAAGTTTTAGTAGTATTTTTACATAAGAAAACACGATTTGATATATAGCATGATGTATTAACGGCCTCGGCCCACAAATAATGTGGTAGACCATATTCACTTAGCATTGTCCTAGCCATCTCTTGTAATGTTCTATTTTTCGTTCAACTACTCTATTTTGTTGTGGAGTTTTAGGACAAGATAGTTCATGCTTTATTCCATGTTCATCACAAAAAGTGGTAAAGGGTTGGTTAATGAATTCACCTCCTCTATCACTTCTTATTCTCAAAATCGAAACATCTTTTCTTTTTCAACTCTTTTCTTAAAAGTTTAGAAATACGAAAATGCTTGGTTTTTGTGTTCAAGAAAGAAAACCTAAGTAAACCTTGAAAAGTCATCAACCAAAACATAAGCAAATCTATTCCCACTTAGACTTTTGGTTTGTGTAGGGCCAAAAAGATCCATATGGATTAACTCCAAAGGACGTGATGTCATGATATCCTTAATTGACTTGAAAGAAGACTTAGTTTGTTTTCCAAATTGACATGCGTCACAAACTCGGTCCTTTTCAAAATTCAAGCAAGGAATACCTTTCACCATTTCCTTTGTGTTTAACCTAGAAATGTGATCAAAAGAAATATGGCCTAATCTCCTATGCCACAACAAGAGTCATCATCGAGGGCTTTCAAACAAGTAATATTACAAGACATATTTAACATATCAATCATATAAACATTACTTTCACGAAAACCGAAAAATACACAAACATTAGAAGTTCTATCAATTACTTTACAAGCAACATTATCAAAAACAACATCAAAACCTTTATCACAAAGTTGACTAACACTCAAGAGATTATGCTTGAGGCCATCAACTAAAACTACATTTTCAATTAAGGAGAGGTGCCAAGTTTTACATTACCAATACGATGATTTTACCCTTGGCGTCATCTCCGAAGGTGACGGTGCCACCTTCATGATATCTTGATAGGGTTGCAAAGTTGTTGATGTCCCAAGTCATGTGCCTTGAGCAACCGCTATCAAGATACCACAATCCTCTACGTCGTTGGGCTTTGGAAAGTACCTACATCATTTAACATAATTGTTGATTTTGGTACCCAAACTTTCTTGGATCCTTTAAAGTTAGTGCCTCGAACCCAAATATTATGATGTGATGCATTTAGTCTATCATAGTAAAAATTGGCTAAGTGTCCTTTCCGCCACAATGTGAACATGAGAACACTCTACCATACATGAATGCATGATGTGTACGTGTAGTGTGAGCATGTTTTGGGGTTTTGCCATGTTGTTTAGGTTGTGTAGCATGAACATGAACATGAGCATGAGCATTTTTCTTTGGGGCTTGTTTCTTAGGAAACATAGCCTCAATTTTCTTCTTGTTAAACTCACAATTTTTCAAAACAACACTTAATGAGTCTAATCTTTCCTTAAGCATAGAAACTTCATTAGAATCAATTAGTGGGGCCTTACCTTTGCAAGAAATCTTATATTTTTCAAAATCATTTTTAGTAGTGGCCAAGGTGGAAACCAAATCATCCTTTTCTTTTGTAAGAGTAAAAACTTGATGACTTAAAGATTCATTTTTCTTTTTCATTTTTAAATACTTTTTCTTTAAGAAATCATAATTTTGTGACAACTCAACAAAAGCCTCTTCTAATTCATCCATAGAAAGCTCATTATCATGGGAAGGGGAAGAGGTTACCTTGCTTGTGCCTTCATTAGCCATGAAGCACATGTTGGCGGTGTCTATTTCTTCCTCGGATTCGGTCTCCGAATCCCAAGTTGCCTTCATAGCCTTCTTCTTGTAGGGCTTCTTTGATGTGGAGGGCTTAGCTTTGTCCGGACACTCCGCAACAATGTGTCCGGACTTTGGCAATTGAAACAAGTGATCCTTCTTTCTTCTTTGCCTCCTTGCCATCTTCTTCTACCTTGGTACTTCGCCTTGTTGTACATCCTCCGGACATTCTTAATAAGGAGTGAGAGCTCCTCATCATCTTCTTCTTCATCGTCTTCATCGGAGTGTGTAGCTTGACTCTTGAAGGCGATAGTCTTCTTTTTGGAAGGAGCCATATCCTCCCTTGCTTTCCTTTCCATCTCATGGGTTTTGAGGTTCCCAATGAGACCTATAAGCTCCATCTCTTCATTGTCGTTGAGTTCCTTCAAGGTTGTTACTTTAACTTCCCATGAAGTAGGAAGAGCTCGGATGATCTTCCTTACTCTTTGATCATTGTTGATATCTTCACCTAAAGAAGAGAGTCCATTA
This sequence comes from Agave tequilana, assembly GCA_038442645.1. Lineage (NCBI taxonomy): Eukaryota > Viridiplantae > Streptophyta > Magnoliopsida > Asparagales > Asparagaceae > Agave > Agave tequilana. The sequence goes on from JAVJIF010021340.1 coordinate 29,794, forward strand.
GTAATCTTGGTAAATCTTGTAACCATATCATCTATGGTTTCATTTTCTTGCATGCTAAATGTTTCATATTGGGACCGAAGAAGGTCAATCTTAGCCTTCTTTACTTGTGAGGTCCCTCATGTGTGACTATCAAGTGTGACCAAATCTCATATACGGATTTGCAATGGATAACCCTAGAAATGTCAGCATCATTAAGGGCTTGTAGAAGTGCATAGTGAGCTTTGGCATTGGCATCGAATTCCTTAGTCTCTATTTCGGACCAAGTGGATTCGTCACCGGGGGGTACACTAAAGGACTTAGTCACGGCTTTTGCAACTCGGCTACCTAGAGATTGCAAAAACACGGTCATCTTAACTTTCCATATGGGAAAGTTAAGTCCATCAAACTTAGGAGGGGTCTTAATTCCATCGGCCATTTTTACTATATGAATATGAATGAAATGATTAGCAAATTAGGATCTTCTCTAAGGTAGTTAAACCAAATCCTAGAGTCCAAGCTCTGATACCAATTGAAAAACACCTAGAGGGGGGGTGAATAGGTGTAATTGCTACTCTAATGATCTTTTTGAACTAAGTATGATGAATGATGCAACGATCTCTCAAAAACAAGACTAAGAGCCGAATACCCCTTGCGAGGTTCTGAACTCCTTCCTCCCAATTCCCCTAGATATGGGTTAGAGGTGCGCAATGCAACCTTGTTGTATTGAGATATGATCGATCAAGGCAAAGTATGATGATGAGAAATGAGATGCACACAATATATCACAAGAATTACAAGCTTGAATTAAAAGCACAAGGAAGATACAAGATCACAAGCAAGTAATAAGGAGCAATAAAGTGTTAGAGGAATTTAAAGCAAGAATGGACGCAAAGGCAATCGCAAACACAAATATTTGTTTCGAGGTTCGAGCCACCGCTCTACTCCCCGCCTTCACCTCCGTGAAGGGTTTCCACTATCCACCGAGGACGCCTTTATAATTTGGTCTACCGAAGACCGAGCACGAGCTCCACCGAGTACAAAGGACCTCTACCGTAAGAGGTTGCTCCACAAGGAAAGGATTACAAGAACAAAGTGATCACAACAAGATCACTACACTTTTTCTCAAACTCTTTTACAAACACTCTCACTTCTATTACAACTTCACTATAGAATGAGTATAGGATTTTTGGCTCTATGAAGTGTGGTGAGAAAACTTCAGTTGTAGAGTGATATAGACAATCAAACACAACTGAAAAATAAACTTTAAAAGAATTGGAATGAAGGCTTTAAACTCTTTTCTTTTCTCTTTTGAAAACAACACAAACTTGAGGATTTTTCTAGGTGCTATGCAAGAGAGACTTCTCCTCTATTTATAGAGTTGAAAATAGGTTAAAAACAATTTCTTTACACCTAATTTGACCTACAAAAGCTTCCCAACAACTCTCTAAAAGTCTGTTAAAGCAGAAAAAAGAAACAGATTTTCAGAATTGCCCAAAGAGGAAAGAGCAGTTGGATTGTTGCAGGCCTGGCGGTCGACCGGTCCGGTCGACCGCCAGCCCAGCTGCAAAGAGCCGTTGGCTCTCGGTCGACCGGTCCGGTCGACCGTCCCAAAAGAGGAAACACAATTTCCTTCTTCCGGTCGACCGGTCCGGTCGACTCAGAAAACCAGAGAGCAGTGTGCTCTTGGTCGGTCGACCGGTGCGGTCGACCGACGGACGTGCACAGACGTGCACGTCCAGGCTATGGCGCCGGTCGACCGGACCGGTCGGCCGGTCAGCCTGAAATGGGAAAAACTGCAGGATTTTGGACTTGGAAAATTTTGAAAAATTGTTTTAGGTTTAAACAAACTAGAGTGACATGTTAGTAGGAGTATGTATACATGATCTAACAAGATATTTATTTTATAAAACTTAGGTTCATGTAAATCTCTATTAAGGTATGAAACTAAATTTTGAAAATGAAAACAAGACCAAATTTTATCAAAACCAAATTTTTTGTGTGTGTGTATCCTAGAGCCAAATAACCAAGACTCAAACTTTAACATTCTATTCTTACAATGATTCTAAGGACTTCAAGATCTTCAATAGGCTTCTTCATATGATCTTCAACACTTGTTCCTTGAGCCCAATTGGAGTTGACTTGAGTCCAAATCCTTGTATTTGTGAGAGAAGACTTCTAGAATGAATAGAAACCTGAAACACACTTAAACAACAAATATTATTAGTACAAATAACTAATATGTTTTGTAATCATCAAAATACACTAATCATGGGTGATTGTAACCTTGGGCCAACAGGTGCTCCTCCAGAAGAGTAAAGGCAAATATTCATTTGAAATTTATCCTTGTACCGCTGCTTCAACGATCCTGTGAAGGTACTGGTTGACTACGGTTCGACCGTACGGTGATTTGGTAGTGCTATCCAAATACCGTGAAAGAGTTGTATCTTGGGAGACCAGCATCCATTATCCCGTTAGCACCGGTGCGGGGGACGTAATTGTCTTAAGGAGATTCGCTATAAGCGTACCTCACTCTAAATACTGTATAAGTGGATTAAGTCCTTTATACAGGGGATATACTTTATAGTATATCGAGACTGACTTGGATTCAGTCTAATTGGTGCTTTAACCAAGGAAGGAAATTGAAAGGTGGTTCTTAAATTAAGGAACGTTCTATTGAACGGAAAACCTCCCACCTGATATTTGCCGACCTGGCCAATTGGATTGTTGATATCTCAGTGATCTTGATTAGTTGTCAGATTGATTCTTGTTAAGCAGAATTTCCAACATAAGCAATATGAATCAATGCAAGGACAACACAAGCAAAAAGATATGTATGATATGAATGATGCTATGCACAATATAAAGAGAGAGAGTTAGAGAGACAATGGATCAAACGCAAACACAAAGATATGTTTCGAGGTTCGAGCCCCTAGCTCTACGTCCCCGCCTTCACCGAGAAGGATTTCTAATCCACTATCTTGTCCACCGAGGACTCCCACCGAGGGAACCTTCACCGAGAAGGATTTTTACAACAAGGGAGTACCGAATTCCTCTCTCAAACACCGCCTCACAACCGAGGGGTAGGCCCATAGCTAAACAACAACCAACACCTCTACCGAGAGGGTTTACAAACCAAACTCCACCTCTCACAAGAGGGAGCAAACCACAAGCCTCAACCTCTACCAAAGAGGGAGCAAACTAATCACCCGATCAACCTCTACCAAAGAGGGATACAACAAAAGTAAGGGTGTACAACTTGGAGGTTTCCACAACCTCAAACAATCTCTCTTTTTCCACAAACAAGATCCTAATAGAATAGGATAGATGATAGCTCAAGTGTGGAAAACTAAGTGTTTTGATCAAAGAAATACTCTTGGGAAAATACCAAATAGATATTGAAATGAAGAACAATAAAACAATTTCCCAAAAACCTATTTCCTTTGAAAATAACAAAACACTTAAAACAAACAAAATGAATCTTTTTACTCTTTAAACTCTTTTGAAAACTTCTTTTTAAACCAGAGAGAGTAGGGAAAAATTAGCTCAGAAAATCTTAGCCAAAACCCCTAAGAAATGGGGTATTTATAGTCCAAACAGAAAACTAGCCGTTAGGCTGATCTGGCAGCCTGACAGGCTTGCGGTCGGCCGCCCGGTCGACCGCCAACGGTCATAAATATGACGTTGGGCAAACTCGGTCGACCGCCGGCCGACCGCCAACGGTCATAAATATGACCGTTGGGCAAACTCGGTCGACCGCCCGGCCAGATACAGAGAGCAAAGCTCTCTGGTCCGGTCGACCGGTCGGTCGGCCGGCCCACTGTGCTGCCAGACGTGCACAGCTCTGTGCACGTCGGTCGACCGCAAGGTCGACCGGCCCTTGGTGCGGTCGACCGTGCGGTCGGCCGACCTGGCCTGTCAGCCACAGTTCTGGGTCAGAAACACTTGTTAAAAATATTTCTAAAAATTCTTTTAAGTCTTGTAAAAGCCCCAAAAATAGTTTTAACATTTTGCATTGATATATAAACTTGTGATAAACATTTTAACTCAATATCAAGCATATGAAACTATTTTTGTGTTTTATCATTTTCACCAAAAACCAAAACATGTATTTTATCAAACTTGGATTTTTCAATAAGGAAATCTAATTTTTCCTAAAACTCATGAATAGACATATCAAAATAAGTTTGTTTAAGATATGAAACATATATTTATATAGAGCACATCTAATATACATAAAAAAACAAAGTAAACTTGTTTTGATCAATCTATTCATGAAACCAAATCCAAACATAAAACTTGTGTGTGTTGTGCACTTGAGCATATCAACTATTCTAAGCTTTACAAATGGATCTATACACACTAAACTATGGATACCTAAGTCTTCTTGACGATCTTCCATCTTCAAGTCGACTCGTTCCAAACTCCGTGATCCAACGAGCAAGGCTATGTATGATCTTGACGCTCGGGCTCGGGAATCACCAAGTGAAGGCTTCCAAACTCCTCTTATTGAAGCAATCACCTACTAATATCTTGCTAAATGATCTAAAACTAAAATCACAAGAAAAATCCCTAAGTTTTCATAGTTTTTAAAAGAGAAGAAAAGTTTTTAAGCTCTCCATTTTCTCATTCTTTCTTGAGCTTGTTTTCAGTTGTGTTCTCTAGCAAAAATCATTCTACAACTGAGTTTTCTCACTACACTTCTTAGAGCCAAAATTCCCTACTCAATCTATAAGGAAGTTGTAAAAGAGTGAGAGTTTGTAAGAAGTTTAGTGATCTTGTTGTGATCACTTTGGTTAGTTGTGTTCATCTTGTTCTTGTGGAGACACCTCTTCGGTAGAGGTTATTGTAAGTGGTGGAGCTCGGTGCTCGGATCTTTGGTAGACCATTGTAAGCGTCCTCGATGGATAGTGGAAACCCTTCACGGAGGTGAAGGCGGGGAGTAGAGCGGTAGCTCGAACCTCGAAACAAACATCTTGTGTTTGCGATTGCTTTGTGTCCATTTTGCTTTAAATTTCTCTTGCACTCTATGCTTTCAAATTACTTACTTGAGATCTTGTTTTCATTCCTTGTGATAGATTGTGTGCATTTCATCATTGCATATTATTCATTCTTTGTTCGATCAATTCTCATACAACAAGGTTGCATTGCGCACCTCTAACCCATTCAAGGGGAATCAGGAGGAAGGAGTTCAGAACCTTTCACGGGGTATTCGGCTCTTAGTCTATTTTGAGAGATCGTTGCATCATTCATCCATCTTAGTTTTAAAAAGATTGTTAGATTAGCAATAACACCTATTCACCCCCCCTCTAGGTGTTTTTTCAATTAATACTTTATTTTTCTCGCATTCTTAAAATTTTATTAAAGTTTTCTTAAAATTTTATAATTATTTGTTTAGTTAACATTTTATTAATATTTTACTAATTATAATAATATTTTATTAATATTATTATTATAACTAACATACTAAAATTATTAATATATTTTAAAATTTATTAATACATTTTAATTTTCAATAGTAGATTTAATTTAATGATATTTGTAATATTTAAATCATTGCTACATGTATCCACTTTTTCACTTATATTTTTATATTACCAATCAAACACCGTAAAACACACTATACTTTTTCACTTACACTTTCACATTATCAATTAAATACCTTATGTTGGCCCAAAGGCCTTCCACTCTAGTTTTGATGATGACTCACTCATGTAGTTATGTTTACTAATAATCTTGTGATTTTAAGTTTCAGATCATTAGCAAGATATTAGTTTGGTGATAGCTTCAACAAGAGGAGTTTAGAAGCTTATCATGGTGATTCCGGTGCTCAAGCTTCAAGATCTTTCCTTTGCACTCGGTGGATCACGCGTTTGGGAGCAAGTCTACTTGACGATGGAGATCATCAAGAAAAGACTTAGGTATCCTAATTTAGTTTAGTGTGTTTTAGATCCATTTGTAAAGCTTAGTATAGTTGATATGCTCAAGTTCACAATACACACACATAAATTCAATATGTTTGGTTTTTGATTGAATCGGTTTTGGATTTCAAGGCTTGACACCCTTCTATATTTATTATCATAACTTTTTATTTTTATATTCAAATAACATGATTTAACTTGCATTTCAAAGATAACTTTCAGATCTAAATTCTTATTTAATAACCATTTTCTGATTCTAATTTAAAGTTATCAAATATTTGGTTGAAATCTGTTCTTGTTCTGAAAACAGTTTACAGTTTCTGTTTTGACACTTTTTAGTATTTTATTGATAACTTTCAATTCTGAAATGATATTGATTTGATTTAAGTTGCATTAGAAAGAAGACTTCAATATCTACAACTTCATCCTATATACTTATTCCCAAATTAGAACGTTTTAGACCTCAAAAATGTGTTCCAATCTGACCTATTTTGCTGTCTGCCAGGTTGGGCCGGTCGACTGGGACAGTCGACTGGGCCAAGCTGCCAGTCGACCGGCCAGTCGACCGGACGTGCACAAAACCGTGCACGTCGGCTGTTTTTGTAGACGGTCGACCGTGCAGTCAACCGACTGTGACCAGATTGGTCTCTGTTTGTCTGGGTCGACCGCCAGGTCGACCGGCAGCTGTCAACGGCCATTTTTTTGACCGTTGGACGGTCGACCGGGCGGTCGACCGCCAGGCCTGTCAGGCTGACACGTCAGCCTAACGGCTAGTTTTGAATTTGGCCTATATAAACCCCATTATTTGGAGTTTCTCCTCAAGATTTTTATGCCAAAATTTCCTGACCTTTACTAGTGTTTTAACAGTGTTTTCAAAAGAGTTTTTTGTGCAAAAAGGATTCATTCATCTTGTTTTAGGTTTTTGGAAAATCAAAGAAAATAGGATTTGGGATATTTGTATTGGTTTCCATTCTATATCTTTTATAAGAATTTTTTTTCCCAAGTATTTTCTTTGTGTTCTTGTTTCCCAAAACACCTAATTTTTCACACTTGAGCCATATCTTCTATCCTAAACTATTAGGATCTTGTTTTTGTGGAAAAAGAGAAAAGAGAGAATTTTGAGGTTGTTGTTGTGGCCTCTAAATTGTAAACCCTCCTTGCTTTTATGAATCCCTCTTCGGTAGAGGTGATCGGAGTGGTATTGGTTTGGATCCCTCTTTGGTAGAGGCGATTGTGTTGTAAATCTCTTCGGTAGAGGTAGTGGTGTTTGTTGTTGGCTACGGGCCGTATCCCTCTTCGGTAGAGGTGGATTGTGGTTGTATTGCCTCAGTGGCATTGTAAGGTGAGAGAGGAGTTTGGTACTCCTATAGTGGATTGGGAAATCCTACACGGTGGTGTAGGCGGGGATGTAGAGCAAGGTGCTCGAACCTCGAAACATATAGTTGGTTTGCGTTTGCTCCACTTGTCTCTTTAACTCTCTCTCTCACTTTATATTTGTGCATAGCATCATTCTTATTGCCATAGCATATTATATACATTGCTTGTGTTGCCATTGCATGATTCATATTGCTATATCCTTGATTGCTTGGCTTGATTGTGTGTGCACATTGCTTGGATTGCTTGTGTGTGTGTGCCTAACTTATACTCATCCAACAAGAGCTTCACATAGCGCCTCAACTCATTTCAAGGGGAATCAAGAGGAGTAGTCCAGAGCCTCGCAAGGGGAATTCGGCTACACTTGTTGTATTGTATTAGCTTGTGCAACATTTGCATTAGCTTCCGCATTTAGAGCATTAAGTTTTTCATTTAGTCTTAGATTAGCATTTACACCTATCACCCCCCTCGAGGTGTACTTTCACCTTATATATATATATATATATATATATATATATATATATATATATATATATATATATATATATATATATATATATATATATATATATATATTTCTGCTACAAGTCACTTTTCCCATTCTTATTTTACGACTTACGACTTGTGGTCACTTGCAGCAAAACAAACAGGCTCATTGGGAGTGTTGCTTTGAGCTTTAACTCATAAAATTGTAAGTTGTAAAATCTCTTTTTCATTTTCTGTTATTTGTTTTACTGCAAAACAACTTGCAAAATGATTACCTTCATTTTTCCACTTGTAATTGTTACAATTAATTTTATGGTCATATAAATCTCACTTTTTCATTCATATTTTCTCACTTGCACCTGTTACAGTTAATTTTGTGGTTATGTATATCTCACTTATAGTACACTTATAGTTCAAAAATGTTACTTGATAATACATAATTTAATATAATTAAATATTTAATATTTTAATAGTACTTAATTTTATTTAATAATTTACTTTTTTAATTTTTTGTTTTTTATTATTTAATATTTAATATTTAATTTCTTTAATTTAATTTTGTTATTTATGTTTTATTATGCTATTAATATTTTATATCAAATTTTATAATATTTTAATATCTTTATTAATATAACAATATTATATTTTAATATAAAATTACTGTATATTTAATTTTATTAATTGTATAATATAAATATTTACTTTATTAATATATAATATATTTCATTATTATATTAATATTTTATTATATCTTGTGTTATAATTGTATTTTATTTTATTAATGTTATAATATTACAAAATTATAATAAAATTTATTATTATAATAACACTTTCTAATGTTTTATAATATTATAATGGATGATATTATAATAATATTTTATTAGTTTATTAAGATTTTCTTAATATTTATATTTTACTAGTATTCTTAAAATTTATTAGTATTCTTTAAATTTTCTTAAAGTTTTATAATTATTTGTTTAGTCAATATTTTATTAATATTTTACTAATTATAATAATTTTATTAACATTTTATAGTAAATAGCATATTAATATTTTTTTCTCAAATTTAATTAATTTTCAATAGGAGATTTAATTTAATAATATTTGTAATATTGAAATAATTGCTACAGTTAATTTGTAGTCTACTTTTCCACTTGCACTTTTACATTACCAGCCAAACTCTATATAATACAATATATCTCACTTACATTTTTACATTACTATCCAAACACTGTAAAACATAATATACTTTCTCATTTACACTTTCACATTATCAATCAAATAATGTAAAACACAATATATTTTTCCTGTTATGGTTCACTTTTTTCATTCTCATTTACGATTTATAACTTGCGACCACTTGCAGCAAAACAAACATACCCATAGAATTGGAGATTAGAGAGCGATTAGGATTATACGTAACAAACTATTTTTGTATATAAATACATAATTTGATATATATTATTAAAGTAGCGAGCTTTCTAAGATAGATAACAGGTTATAGCTAAAAATAGAAGGACCAACATATAAACAAATCTCAAATAAAAACAAGAACTTAACATTCCAGTTAAAAAGATAATCAGTTTGAAAGAAAATTATTCAGAAAAATTCAAGAAACCAAAGTCGATTTTTTCCTCAATGAAATGAATGGGGAGGGAATTGGGGCCGTTTATTTGCTCGGAAGAAACCTCCAAATCTCTGAAGTGGCTTTTTTTTTTTTTTTGGCTCTTTCGATATTTGTTTAGTTAAAAGAGAACATAACATGTTAAAAATGGAAAGAGAATTTTTTTTATATTTTTTAGTTAAAATTAATTTTTTGTGAGAATCCTAATATCTAACATTAAGTTATTTTTATATTTAGAAGATATTACTGTGCAGCAAACAAATATCCCAATTGTCCATCAAAATCCCTTTTTTATATATATATATATATATATATTTTAATCTGGGTGAAATTTTCTATCCTTCTTCTCTTCAGTGCGGCATTTTCTTCTTGAAACTCTACTCATTTTGTACTTCGGAATCGCTGGTCGTGCTCAAAAGGATGAAGCAGAGTCGAAATCAGGTGATTCTTCTTCTTTTTCCTTTAAACCCTTTCCTACCCTTTATTTGCCATCTTATTTTTTAGATGGATTTGAGTTAAATTCGTGTAATTACTAGACACTGACGAAAGACTTTTTTAAGAATTCCCCTTACTCTAAATTTAGAAGTTTTAATTATACTGAAAATATGGGTGTAGATCTTGTTAAGTTTTTATATCATATTACTTTGCTGGATTGTACTTTGTGTTGGAGCCCTTTTCGTCCATGGGACAATAATAATAATTCAGGACATGAATGAATATCTTTTTCTATAATTTTGTGTCATTTCTTAAATGTGTGTGTGCTTTTTTTTTTTCCCCATATTAAAAACAAATATTTTCTGTTCTCATCTTTTGCTGTAATTGTATGCTCGTGACACAGGCTTTGACTTCAAGCACTGTAATTGTTCTGACATTGGATTGAGACACCAAGGTTCTGTTTGGTTGTCGTAATTGGCTGTAATTCGTAAGTCATAATTGATAAAGTCTTTTACAGTTGTAAATGAGTTACATGCATGTAAGTTTTACATCGTTTGATTGGTAATATAAAGTTATAAGTAGAAAAGTGTATTGTATTTTACGGTGTTTGGTTGCCGTAATGTGTAAGTCGTAAGTGAAAAAGTTGATCACAAAATTAAATAATCGGTGATTTAAAATTTTTTAATATTATAAATAAATATTAAAAATGTTAAATATTAAAAAAGTTTAATATTAACATAAAAAATAATACAAATTTCCATCACCACAAAATTAACTGTAACTGGGCTGTAAGTGAGTGGTAATTGGGTTGAAGGTGAGTGGTAGTTGAGTTGCGTACGTCTTTTACGAATTACGGTGCAACCAAACGCTGTAGTTATAACTGGATTGTAAGTCATTTACGAATTACAGACTTTTACGCCTTTTACGACGAAACAAACAGCCCCAAAAATCTTAACCAAGGCCAACAAAAGAAATGCAAGTTTCCAATGGGCCTCTTTGATATCAATGGGCTTTCTAGTGGGCCTACTAGAGTCATCATTTACAGCCTGGGTGACTTCTATAAACTAGTATGTTTGCAACACTGGTGGCCTCTTTCTAATGGATAAAAGATGTTGGCCCTTTCTCTAACCTTTGGCCTATTTCTCTAAAAGAACCGAAAACTACTGGGTTGTTTGATCACAACTGTAAAAAAATCTCTCTGCAGCATGCAGACAGTCTAAATTAAATCTGCTTGCATCAGCACATGTCATATTAAGACTTTGTCGTACTTGCTTAAAAAACTACTTTGTATACCAACTCCATTTGCTGCTTCATTGGTCACTACATTTTGTACCCGTCCTTCAATTCAAAAATGATGAGCTCATCCTTGTGCATTTAACATGTTGTGGGCTTGTAGCTCTTATCAGTCCTTTGTGTTTGTGTTTTGGTGATGGATTGGTTTCTTTTGTGAACACAAGACCATTATTTTTCTCAGTACCAAACTCTTCATTAACATTTAAAACAGAATGTCACGATGAACTATGTTTTTGGACCGTATGTAGGCTCAAGATACTGAGATATAGACTCAAACTCTGGTGTACAGTACAAATACCGTGTATCTTACATGTCACATCCTTAACTATAAATATTATTATTTTGAGGCTTTCTTCGATACTATGTACGCCCTGGTGGGTTGCAAGTACACCGGTTGTTTGGATTCAAGGAAGCGGGCAGAAGTGAGAAAGTGGAGAAATGTTATTTTTCACTTCTGTTGTCTATCCAAACACCGAAAAAGTAAGAGAAAACCTCTTTTCTTTTTCTCGTTTGTTTTTTACATAACTATTTTCTCACTTCTAGGGTGCTATGATTAATTTTGTGGTCATGTAAATCTCATTTGTGATAAGTGTAACTCAAAAACAATTAATTTTGTAGTCATGTAAATCTCACTTGCATTTTAATTACAGTCCAATTTTTTTCATAATTAATTTTTATTTTAATATTATTTTACTGTCAACTTTTTTATTATCATTTACACATTATTAAACAAACACCGGAAAACACAATGTACTTTTCACTTCTACTTCTCAAATACCAACCAAACACCAGAAAAAATACACATAAATTCTCATTTCTAAAAAGAAAAAAAAAAAAAATCTAGTTCTCACTTCCGCCCACTTCCTTGAGTCCAAACAGCCCCCGAGGTGTCGTTTGGAGAACATAGGCAAGAGTCATTGCATTGGAGTCTTGTGCAACATGAAGGGATTGAATGCGAGTGATCCAACGACCGAATCAAGTACGGTCATTCACGGGTCTAATTATTACATATAATCAATATCCATTTAGGGCTTGTTTGGCTCCTCCAAAATCCCAATCAGAAATACTATTCACCTTTCCACTTCAGCTTTTTTTCGTGCTTGGCTGCTCAAAAAAAAAAAAAGAAAAAAAAAAAGAGAATGAAACAAAAATTCATAGGGCTCTTGAATAATGCGAGTCATACGCATTTTTTTCCTTTCAGAGTTTTCAGCTCGTTAAGACTGTGAAACCTCTTTAAATTATTGTTGACATGTACTTGTGAACAGTTATTCTATGGGAAAAAAAAAAATTTAACCAGTCCTTACCTCATTTTCTCCCACTGGTTTCTCTCCACCAAAACGCCCCTAAGGTTGAGGTGCTCCAATTTTAGGGTACCCTACAAAAAAATGTTACAAAAGTTCGTTGATTTCCATTGTGAGCTTGATTTTTCAATGATGTAGTAAACCACCAACAAATTGGAGAGTAAAAAATAAATATATGAAGCATGGGAGAATCAAAATTAATTGCAAGAGTTAAGATAATACCTAACGTTTGTGGGTCAGAGGCAGGCCAGAGGTGATGCCTTGATGTCGTGAAGGGTGCCCGTGATTATTATTAATCTACTACTTGAATTTATTGATCAATTTTGACTGCAACAAAAGTAGGAGAGAACTAGGACTCCTCCTTTTGTTTCTTGTCGACAGTGTGTGGCGAAGCCAAGATTTTAAAAACGAGAGCATACAAAATAACAGGTCGAGTGTGTGATTGGTTGCTGATATCTCTTGAAAAAAACTAGAGTATTTTCGAGTGGAGCTCTGTCTACAGTGAATACAAATCTATTTTCCCTTGGTAACCAAGAACTTTGTTTCATTATTAGGAAAAAAGAGTATAAATATGGCTCAGTGAGTTTGGTGGGAATCAAAGTCAAGAACAATCACCGGAGACGGCAATGGCTCGGTGACAAATCGTGCAGATTTCGGTTCTGCATAAGAAGCGAGCGCTTATTTCTTGCAAAATGAAAAAAGAAAGGGCAAAAAAAGGAGGAGGAAATTTGAGGGATAATATATACATTGGATGATCAACCACCGTGAGAACTCCAAAATGTAAAGTTTTGGCTTCTTTCAAAACATTGGGTAGAAGATATGCTAATCTCAAGTTAAATGAATCATTCCAAGTTAAATGAATTTTTTTCAACTTGAGGATTTAGTCTATTTCAAACTAGAGGTTCTTCTTAGGGATGTCAACTGGGACGGCCCGGCCCAGCAACCCACACGAGTGCAGGCCGGACCGGGGCCCGGCCGGGGTGGATCCCAGGCCAGACCCAACCCGGGTTCAGCTCCCCCATGAGTCGGACTCGGGTTTGGGTAAAGCGGACCGTGCCAAGCTCAGCCCTGGGCCTGGCATGAGCTTTGGTACGGCCCGCCCCTCCACCTCTGCCGCCCGCCTCCTTCGCCGCCACTCAATCGCCGCCCCGCCACCCCCCCCCCCCCCCCCCCCCCCCACCCCCCCCCCCCCACCCCGAGACACCACTTCTCTTTTCCATTCTCTCTCGACTTATTTCGCTTATTCAGCAACACATTGCAGAATGTGAAACTAGGGGTTGTTTGGATTCGAGAAAGAGGGCGGAAGTGCCGCTGTCCATCCAAACACCAAAAAAAGAAAATGGAAAAATTCCTTTTTCTTTTCTCTTTCCCTTTTACACAACCATTTCCTCACTTTCAAGGTGTTACAGTTAATTTTGTGGTGATGTAAATCTCATTTGTAATAAGTTGTAACTCAAAACAGTTAATTTTATGGTCATGTAATTCTTATTTGCATTCTGATTACAATCAATTTTTTTATAATTAAATTTTATTTTAATATTATTTTGCGATCAATTTTGTGCTCAACTTTTTCATTTCCACTACCAGAAAAGACATAACATTTTCAAACTATACTTCTTAATAACATTCAAATATTAAAAAACTTACTAACTAATTCTCAATTTTCAAAGAGAACTATTACTATTTCCTCACTTTCTCTAATTCACCCCTAACCAAACAACCCCTATATTAAACTTTTCGCTCTTTTTGCGGTATTCATCAAAATGTGAAAGTACAAGATGGCTGTCTCCACGATCTCATTAATGCTGAAACTACATTTTTTTTAAAGGTTATTGTCATATGATCTCTGAATATTTTTAAATTTTAGATTAACTTTCATAATTTTCATATTTTTTTAAATCGACACCGCACATTATATCCGACGTGGAAGAAGACCATGCTTTCAAAAGACAAAAATGAAACAAAGATAGAGGCGGAAAAGGGAAACAAAAACAAACAAACGCTGATGGGGATGCCGATGGCAAAATTTGTAACAATTGTCCAATCACAAAACAAAACAAAATTTAAAAATTAAAATAAAATAAAAAAGATTTGTTAATTCTCTAAAAGAGCTTTCAAATCTGTGGAGCAATGACTCAATTCGCAAATGCTTCTTCCCATGTTTAAGGGGTTAATATCTAAGCAAATCTTCTGTCAACTTCTTCGCACCTTTCAAGGCGTTAATATCTAAGCAAATCTTCTGTCAAATCAAAATTGAAATTGAAGACTTTTACCCAATATTACGGCTTTAAATGAGGGGAATTTTTTTTCCCCTGAAATTTGAGTAGACTGAATTTATTAAAAATTACAATTAAACTCTATTATAGTTTTCTACGGAAATTATCTTAAATTGTCAATAAAGAAACAAAAACAAAAACTAAACCCCTTTTTTTTGTGTTTGGCACTCCCAATTGCTTCAGCTCCAACTTGAATCATAAGATACAAAGAAATACTAATCATGGTCATATACTCATATTATCAGATTAAAAAGGTAAAATTAAAAAAAACAAAGTATATAGAAGAAAGAAAGAAGATAAAAATACCACAATTGATCTAAACATTCTCTCTCATGGACTATACATTCATTTTCTCTGCTTCACTCTACTCCTTGTTTTTTTTTTCTTTCTTTTTTTCCCCCTCCCAACACCATTTTATTCACAGCTGTCCACAAAATTCAAATCAATAATGTGAAGAGCTCTTTTCCCTCCCTCTTTTTTTCCCCTCTTCCAAATTGTTCGCCTCTTTTCAATGTAAATTCATTCCAATGATGAATTTTCTATTCTTCAAAAAACAATGGAGAACTCGAAATATTATCTTTTTTTGTGAAAGAATCTATCAATAGTAAAGAGGAGGCGGCGGCGAGGCATAGGAGACTCCGAAGATGGGCGGCAAGGGCCCTTCGTATACCGTCGGAGGCGGTGATGGCGATGGTGGCGGAGGTGAGGAGTAAATGTAAGGAGGTGATGGAGGAGGTTCGTAATGAATTGGTGGAGGAGGCGATGGAGATGGAAGGGGTGGAGGTTCGATGCAAGGAGGTGGCGGCGGAGGCTCGATGCAAGGAGGTGGTGGGGGTGGGGAATTGGGAGGCGGAGGCGGTGAGAAAGTTGGAGGTGGAGGAGGAGGAGGTGAGTTGTAGTAGTGAGGAGGAGGCGGCGGCGGCGGCGAGTTGGGAGGAGGAGGCGGTGAATTTGGAGGCGGTGGAGGCGAGAAGTGGGGCGGTGGAGGTGGTGGAGGTGGGTAATGTGGCGGTGGCGGTGATGACGGTGGCGGCGGTGAGTAATGTGGTGGAGGTGGAGAGAAGACTGGTGGCGGTGGGGAGTTTGGAGGAGGTGGTGGCGGTGACCGGACACAGTAAATTGGCGGCGGCGGCGATGGAGGTGGTGGTGATGGCGGTGGCGGAGATGGTGAGGGCGGAGGTGGAGAAGGCGGTGGTGGAGATGGAGGGGGAGGCGAAGGAGGAGGCGGAGGCGGAGAGTAAACTGGTGGCGGAGGAGAGGGTGGAGGCGGAGAAGGTGGTGGTGGAGATGGAGATGGTGGCGGAGGCGAAGGAGGAGGAGGCGGAGAGTAAACTGGTGGTGGAGGAGAGGGCGGCGGCGGCGGAGAGTACACTGGTGGTGGAGGCGAAGGAGGCGGAGGTGAGAACACTGGCGGTGGAGGGGACGGTGGCGGAGGTGAGAACACCGGCGGTGGGGGAGAGGGCGGAGGCGGTGGAGGGAGCGCCGGCACGAACGGAGCGCACCGGAACGAGCTGCAGTCCACCGGATGCCGCAAGAACGACTGGCATTGGTTCGCCGTCCGCTGCTTCGGCCGATCAGGCAAGCAATTCCTCCGGTCATCGAACGCCGGCACCCTCAAGCACGCCGGCGGCTCTCCGGTGAAGAAATTGTACGAATACGTAAAATTCTGCAGCCTCGGCAGCGAGCATATCTTCGCCGGGATCGATCCCGACAGCAAATTATGCGCCACATCCAACTGCTCCAAGCTCACCAACCCCGCAATCTCCGCCGGCAGCGGGCCCACGAGCTC
Source organism: Agave tequilana (assembly GCA_038442645.1). NCBI lineage: Eukaryota > Viridiplantae > Streptophyta > Magnoliopsida > Asparagales > Asparagaceae > Agave > Agave tequilana. Next base: position 46,269 of record JAVJIF010021340.1, read on the forward strand.
GTTGAAGCTGACGTCAAGCACCGTCAGGTTCTTCAACATCCCAATCTCTTTGGGCAAGCAAGATCTCAACCCGTTGTTGAGGAAAATCACCTCGTTGAGCCTCGTCATGTTGCCGAGGCTCGCCGGCACGCAGCCGTGGAACTTATTGTTGGCCAGCACGATCACCGACACCGGCGAGTTGCCGAAATTGCTCGGGATTTCGAACACGAATCTGTTGTTGTTGATGAAGATCGCGTCGAGATCCTTATCGAAGAGCTCGCTCGGCACCGTCCCCTCGAACTCGTTGAACCTGAGATCTAGATACTTGAGGGACGGCAGACGAAGGACCACGGCGGGGAACTTCCCGGCGAAGCGGTTGTTGCTGACGTCGAGCTCGAAGAGGAGCTTCAGCCGGTCAAACTTGTGGGGGATCGTGCCGCAGAAGCGGTTGGAATTGATGTGGAAGACGGCGAGGTCGCAGAGCAGGCCGAGCTCCTCCGGGAGGTAACCGGCGATGTCCGCGTGGTTGAGGTCGATGCCAGCGACGACGGTGAGGTTGGGGTTTGACGGCGACGGGGCGCAGAACACGCCTTTGTAGCGGCAGACGTTAGATCCTTTCCAGGTCGCCGTTATGTTCAACGGATCGGAGATGATGGCCCGCTTCCAGGCCTGCAGCGCAATGTAGGCCTTGCGGAGGTGGTCGTTGCCGAAGGAGAGGGTGGGGTCCACCGCGACATTCTCATCCCCGTCGTCGATCTCGTCGCGGTAGTGGAGGAGCTGCCGGTGGCGGATGTAGCCGACCTCAGCGTCGGTGAGGCCATGGCCCACGAAACCAACACCAGCAGCAGCACAATGGAGCAATATTGAGAGTGTGAATATCAAGAGGAGGGGGAGGAGATTGTTACAGATTCTTTCCCTCATCATCTCATTGAGAGTTTGAGAGAGAGAAATTTTGAGGGACGGCTAAATCGCAGCGCTATCTCTATCGGGGGAGTTTTAAGGGGACTGACCTTTTCCAGTCCGTATTTAAGAAAAAAGAGTTGGAGAAGGGGGTTTTGGTGATAACCTCACTCGCGGCGAGATTTTCGTGGGAGAGAGATTCAGTTTCTGTTGGGGGACAGGTGGCTTTGAACGGGGAATAATCGGGGGTGGGAATAAATATTATCTTTTTCTTTTCTGCCGTCTCAAAAAAAAAAAATTCTGTTTAAAAAATTAGACCTCAACAAACAGATTTTTTAAATGTTTTTTTATTATTATTACGATATCTACAATGGAGGTTGAATTTTGTTAATATTTTGTTGCTAAATTTGCCGTAATTAATGGTTGGGGAAGGGGATCGTCATTTCTAAATTTAGAAGCCGGAAATGCGCAGGAGAGAGCGTGTATATGGATGGATGATGGCTGGATGGGTGGGTTGTTGGTTGGGGGGTTCATGCATGCATGCATGGATGGCGATGGGCCACGGGGGGCCCGCGAGAGGGAGGGCTGCATGTGAGTGGGGCCCACGTGTCGCGTCCTGCCACTCGGCCGCACCGCGGCCCCGTGAACGGGGCCCACTACGTCAGCGTCCCGCCGTCGCCGGCTGGCGGTGGCAATCGGACGAGGGGGAATAGTTTCACTTTAGCTATTCAACGGCTGCGATTGTCTGATAGTAAATGGCGAAATCAGAGAAAAAAAAAAAAAAAACGGTTGAATTGTGTGATTAAAACGAGCTAATGTTTAGTCAAAAACGCGTTTGTTAGAGCGATCGGATTCTTCGCTGCCGGCAATCAACCCACCATCGGAAGTGGGGCCCACGCCTAAATTATTAATTTAAATTCAGAAAAATACAGCTTTAAAAAAAAAAAAAAAGATTTCAAAGATTTGATAAACTTTCTATATTTTTTTATTGAGAGAAAAGATTATGAACAACTTGTTTGTTGCATTGTTGAATCCAGCTAATTATTTTGAAAAATCGAGTATTTTTTTTAATTGTTATTGTTACAAACTCAAACAACAAGATAAGCTCTGACACGTTGATGAAGCTCAACCCCTTTTTATTTATTTATCATATATTTTGCCTTAGTTGGAACTTGGAAGCAAATGAGCGTGAAGTTTTGAATAATTGGAGGATTTGGTATCATATTCTTTGAATTGGATACAAGGAATTCGTTGCTTGTAACATATTTTTTTTGTAATATTTGGTACTTTAATATAGAGAATATAAATAAGGTGGAAGCTTGTACCTCCAACGAAAAATTAATGCAAGCCAACCAAGCAGATTGTTTGAAATCATTTTGCTGGTCAATGAATGAAGAGTCCAAAGTTTTTTCTTTCTTTCTTTTTATTCTCCAAAGTTTTGTTAAGGATTTTTGTGCCTCTGTCTTTGAAATCCTGACTCCGCCACTGGTGAAGCCTCTCAATTTTTTTTCATCGCTTAACATATGTTTGTTATAATCATTTTGTCAAGGCTACTTTTAGATGCTACGATAGCGTGAAAATTGTGGGCTGATATTTTTAGACGCTAGGATTAGGATTGTTGTGAAATTTGCGGGCTAATGTTACATTACTCGAACCTGTAGGCATCATGTATTAGTTATGAAACAATTAGGCAACTATAATCTTTTAACTTTGTTGATGTTCTCTTGTTTCTTATTTTTCACATTAACTCTGCAAACTGTGAGGTCTCGCCCAATAATAAAACAATATGTTGGATTAAAGAATCGTCTCAAGTCTGCGATGAAAATTAATGTTATTGTACGAAGAGAAGAATTTTTTTTTTTAATAAAAAAATAGTAAATATTTGTAATCCTCTCTCTCTCTCTCTCTCTCTCTCTCCACGCACCACCCGCAACGTGACGAAATTTTTTTCGGTCACCGTGTTTTTCGTCACCGTTGTCACCGTTCACATCTGGGCCGTTGATTTTAGGCCTCCGGTGGTACTCAGTGGCCCCACCCGGATGAATGGTTCTCAGGCCGCGGTGACCGCGGTGAACTAGTCACGCGGTGTGCAAAATGAAACTAGGGAAGGTGACTGACGGCGGGGCCCACTGTTGTTACGGTTGACGAGACGCCTGCCGTTTGTTTTCTCCCTCGAACCGCCACGTGCCGGTTGCAGACCCGCTCCTTGCATGTGCGCCCCTCTCTCAATAAAAGCTGCCGACGGCGTACGTCAAAGAGCCGTTGGACGATACCAAACCCCGCAATGACTGTTTTTTTTTTTTAACTCATTCCGTTTTTTCCCCTTCGGTATTGACGGTTTTGCCACTCTTCCGTTCTCTTTTCTGTTTGGTTATGTTTATTTTTGCGTGCCACTCCCTACAATTCGCTTTATTTGTAAGAAATTTAGATGATTAAAAAATTGAGAAAACATATTGTGAAAAGTGTCAGGCATGATAAGCCTAAACTACGGTATTTGTTCTCATAAATAAATGAGGTCCTGGTCCCGTTTCTCCTTTTCTCTATTTAATCAAAAGAAAAGGTAAAGTTTGCAAAATAGGAAAAAAGTAAGCACTTATGTGTAAATGTGAAAGCAAGGTTAACTCGCGCCGTGGAGAAAGTTACACGTGGCGCGTCGTTGATCCATCAGCAGGCTTGTAGGGCCCAGAGGTTTGCAGGGGCCCGCCGTCGGCCACTAGTGACCACGTCTGACCAGAAGGGAGGGGCAGTTACGTAATTTCATGCAGTTGTCACCATCTGATATGCATCATCGGCATCGTCATCATCCAATGGCATCCACAGGCAAATCCCCGAATGTTAAATAATAATAAATTTTTTTATATTTTAAATCAACAAATAATTGTTAGTGACAAAGAAAAATTAAATAAGAACTTACACTTAAAAAATGAAGATTACATCATGTATGAATATGTTACAGCTAAGTTCGGCTCTCCACGGTTAGATTAGATTGACTAAAAACAGATTAGAAAAACAAACCGACCTTGATTTCTTTTTTCTTTGAGAAACATAAGACCTAATCACGGTTTGAACCGGAGATTTTTTTTTACAACTCACTTCCACTCTTTTACTAATGAATCAGAGTCAGTGACATGCTCGCTCCTACTTAGACCGTCTCGTTCAAATGGACACTGGAGTTAGCTAGAAGTTAGTATCTCCCAACTATTGTTGACATATCATACATGCAAGGTCCTACATATATCTTTTAGTTGGAGCCATAAACTTATAATCCCCAACATGTGATCAACTCTTCAGAAAATAGAATTAAACTACTTTCACCCTCTAAGCCTCTCAACTCCTGCACGATTTGGTTTTTGCTCAACTTTTGGCGATGGTGAAGATTTTAACAAGGTGATGATAAATGTCACTGTAATACAATGATAAAGATTGTTTTGTTCAATACACGAGCAATATATTTGAGAGTAAATCTCGCTTGAACATAGGGTATCCTAGGGATTATTGTTGCTTGAGCAATATACACGAGCAAAATATTTGTTCAATTGATGAAAGCGAGCGCTACGTTATTATTGTTGCTTTCTTAAAGAACCCCGGTTGGATTTTGATTGGTTTCTAAAACATCACAATGGCATGTCATTGTATGGAAAGTGTCACTAAAAAGTCCTATGAAGCATTTTTTTTTTTTTGTTAACACCGGGTATCCTAAGGGTTTCGTTCTCCAGACTAATCCGTGTACACCACATGCAGACTATCTTCACATATGATGCGTTAAGTCTGGGACCTTGCCCAAGAGGGAAAATGTCCTCATAGATTTTAAACCGGCGCGCGATGGGGAGCAAACCCATTGGCTTGCCGTAGGGCCAAATGCTAGAAAAAAAAATTGAAGAGTTAGAATCTTTTTCTTTAATTTTTTTTTCCTTTTTCTTTTACATCTAGTCTGATGAGGAGATTATTATGGAACCAAATCTCATATGTCTCTAAATCCGCGAGCATGACCCACTTGGATTTTGGATTCTCCACCGACGCGATACTTCAATTTTCCTGTATAACTCTCTCTCTCTCTCTCTCTCTCTCTCTCATGCAATGCTACCACAGGAAGTGCTACTGTTCACATTGTTGGCAACAACAGTGAGGGTCCCAAGGTCAACTTCACACGGTGCAAACTCAAACTAATTATTCTAGGAATAAATCCATAAAACGAGGAATTGCATAATGGCAACTTCACAGAGAGAGAGAGAGAGAGAGAGATGGTTGTGTTTATTGATGGTGATCACAGAATCCAATACATAAAAAGGTTTATAGCTTGAAGACCACGCATATGATCAATCCAACAACTGGCGAAAGCTAGGGGAGATGAAAGCCTTGACTGTTCGAACAAAGATAGAAAGATAAAAGTAACAAAAGACTAGATATAGAGTTAGGTCACATTAAAATGAAGCAGGACCCAGAGTCGAATTTATTGGAATTGGGTCCGACTGTTTGTCCTCTCACTCCTGTGCCTGATCCAGTGACATAGTGATAGGCTAGACTCATTGTGGACCACCTACAAGCTTTCCTCGGGGGCTCAAAGAGAGATTGGCCATCAGAGTAGCACAAAAGCACAAGAGAGCTTGACTAGAGAAACCAACTGTCGAGCAAGGACCAGAGTCAGTCTTAATGATAATGACTGTCGACGAATTGAATAAAAGTTACTCTCAAGAATAACCTGGTGGCTGATTTTCTCTCAAGGAACTGAAGAAAGGTAAATGACAGCAATCTGAACCATTTAGGAGCAGCTACTTGCATTCTTGAATCTCAGAGGAAATTGCTTTTTCCCTTTTTATGTTCTTTGATTACCCAAAAATATCAACAACTCGAAGTAGAAGGAAGTATCAAGGTGGGGTTGGGCCAGCGAGCAGGAAATTAGAAGAGAAGACACCCAAACCTCGTGATTCTTTCCTTGGGTTTCTTTCACCTTGGCCGTCGGCAGAGATTCTCAAAAACAAACCTGGCCCCAAACAACCATGCGCCAGCTATGAAGATAGATACAGCAGCAAAACAACCAACATCTTAGATTATCATCACAATACTATTTCAGGCGGCAGCCAGCATCGAGAACTCATATCTCAACTGCATCCCAAAATGATAAGATTTCTTTCGCGTCATTCGCTACTCATTTTTATTTGATTGAGAGCTCTTCCGGCATAAAAAAAACAAGTATAAAACGTCAAGAAGCACAAAAACAAATTTTGAAAAAAAGGAGGCAAAAATTACAGAAAGATGTATTAGATAAAGCTGTCTGCTAAATGGATCAAAAATAGATCAAAAAGAGACCTGAGAGGCTGGACAAGACTCGAACTCTCCTGGGTCCAAGGAATTTGATGGTACAGTAAAAAGCTTGTGTTAATACACTGATTTGAGAACGAGTTAATCGTTTAAGCCGACCTGGTGGTTCTGCTTGCGTCCGGGGATTCAATTGCGAGGAGACGGCTGGAAAAGAATACTAATGTGGGCGTTAGGTTTCATCTCTCTCAGCAACCTGATAAAAAATAACGAGTTAGTGAATTTACCGAGATGAAGATGTGATACATCTATTGGAAATTCAATAAAGACACCAACTCAAGTTAGCCTCATAATTGAATTCTCATATCCTTCTGTCCCAACAAACAATTCCAATGTCAGAAAGGAAAGAGATATATTTCCATAATATGTTTAACTGAGATAGTATATCACTGCACCAGTTAAAATTCGGCCCAAAATATACGAAGTAGTCCCCCGCTGCAACAGATTGGAAATAAGTGTCTTGTGTAAATTACATAGCTCTAAAAATTCTCAATTACCAAAGAAATACAGTCACTACAACAAAAGCTTAGACCAACAAACCAATGCCATGCTAGCATGAACTCGTACTATTGACAGCTTTAATTTTCTTAAACAGAGAGGGATTTGAAAGTAGGGTCCTTTTGCAACTACGCCATCTTTAAGAAATCCTAGTTTTTCCTTTATCCGTGAATCTATACCAACATCTGAATTTTTTTTATTTCCAAAAACTATTAAAATAATATCAACAGACGAGGAATCCAGGCAGTAGATGATGTCATGTGCTATCGTGCAACAGCTGGTTGTAATTAGGATACAAATAACTAAAGAAAAACGGAGCCACTGCATTCAAAATCTGGTGTTCGAGGAGACAATATTGTTATGATAATAGCATAAGCAAAGAAAATTGGTTCAGATTGAGAAAATAATTGATTTCACTGACATTTCATATCTGGAAAAAAAATAGCTCACCTCAAGAAATGCTGATAAAATGCCCAAATTTGCTGTTGCCTTAATAGTTCCTCAGTCTTGAGGAGTGAGCACTGCAAAATTAGCCCAAAAAACAGTCAGAATCGTAACAAGATTGATGCACACGTGTTTTGCTACTGCTGCTGTTTGGCAAGAGGGGAGGAGGTAGAGGAGAGGGGAAAGAGGGATAACATGCACTGTACCACATGCACCGGGTAGATAATTGATCACAACATTAGGAGGGAGGGGAAAAAACATGCTCAAGAAACAAATTCACGTGAAATACTGGATGATTGATGCTCTCCTAAATAGAAAATAAATCATATATATGCTACCACGATTCTGATTGAAGGTTCACAAAAACATGTTCTTGTTAGGAAGAGAAACAATCAAAGTATACTCTTCTCAATAGTTGAGCATGCATAGAGCATAAATACATTCAAAACAAGGAATAGAGAGATTATGATAATGATCTCTACGACATCAGCTCCAAATTACAATCAGTATGAACAATCAGTTATAAACCTCTGCAATCAACTCTACTCGTAGGTACACCAGTGGACAGGCACCAGTGGTTTTATTGAATATTTTAAAGATCACAGTTTAGAAGCAATAATAGTACTGGTATGGGGGGTGGGGGGCGCAGAAGGGTTTTTTAATTGCAAAAAGAAACCACTAGATACAAAATTTTGGATTTTACACTTGCCCAACCAATTACTTTTAGGCTGATAAAGTCCCTTCATTACTTGTACCCCATTGTTCCTCACCCTCACTCCCATTAACAAGGATGGCACCATCTGTAGAATCATCGACATCTGCAACTGTTTCCAGAACTTCTTCTCCATTTCTTCCATTACCTGCAAAAGCTAAATTAATTAATAAAAGAAAGCTGAAAGCATAATACACACTAAATTAATTAATAAAAGAAAGCTGAAAGCATAACACACACACACACACACACATCGGAAAGTGAAGGCAAAAATGGGAGGAGGATAAACGGGGGAAAGAAGAAATCTTCAGTCGAAGTCCTTTTTAAGTATCTTTTCAACTATGAGAGAAGTCCCATTTAAAATCTACCTACGACACTCGAGAGAACCCATCACCGATGGCATCAAAAGCTTAGCCAACCATTCTTTAGGAAGTGCCCAATTTCCCGACATTTTAAGGGCGAGGTACCAACAATCGACTTTTCCAATCAAACATATTCTTTTGAGAACAATTCTAACCATGCTCATTTTTCTTTCAATAGGGACTACTACCCAGTTCATAAAGGCAACTTGGAACCAATCAAGAAAGAAACCAAACCTAGCTCAGAGACAAATGCAAAAGAACCATGCAAACCTTTTATGGTTGGTTGGTAACCTGGGATTGGAACTAAACCCAAACCTTGCTCATATGGATGCAACCTATTTCAAAAATAACCCTTTATAGACTTGCTTTAAACCTTATAGCAAAGCAATCGTGTTCTACCCCCATGTTTGGAGGCCCATCACTTGGTTGGAGACTCAACATGGATGTATGCAAGATGCTTGATGGACACATGCCCAACATATATTTTGTCAAAAACATATTATATTTTTCTAAATAGGAATTTCGTTTTGCATATTCTTTGATTAGTACGTGTTTTGTGGTTAACCATATTTAGTTTTTATGTTTTTCTATGATTTTGGGATTTAGCTCTATGAAATTGAGATATTGTGCTTTATTGTTATGAATCTTGACATTATATAATATTATTTTATTTATGTGCCCACAATCTGTCAGTATCCCAAGTTTTTAAGATTCTGCATGTCTATATATACCTCTGTCTTGTCGTATCATGTATTGGTGCAACATAGCTAAGCACTTTAGGCCTACCTTAATCATCAAATTTGCTCTTAAGCCTATAGATATTAAATCTAACATTTAGGTGACAAATATAAAACACACACTTCATCTAATTGGGATTTTTTTTTGAATGATCAGAGAAGGATTCACAAGGTCAATATCATGTATACATCTCTTTCTCCACTTGTTACATTTGGTGGTATGAATCATACATTCACCCCTCCCCTTATCCTTGTCTTGCTAGGACATTTAGTATAATAAAAGTAAAAATTGCAAGGAACCAAACTTAAAAGTATCATTAATGAATAAATCCACTTTCATCTAAATATAAGATCATGTTCGTCTAAATCTAAGAAAAGTAAAATAGGGTAGGGCAACTTAACTTCCTATCAGAGGTCATGATTTCTTTCATGCTTATGAAGGAGTGGATGGATGATGAACTAATCAAAATTTATAATATAGGAATTCCAGCTTAAAAATTGCATTGCATCACTCTTTCCGTTTCGTGAAGTCTTAATAGAGGACGGCGAGAGAGAAAGAATGAGTCCTCATTCTTCTCTTCTGATCAACTAGGAAAAGGTAGATGCTTATATGAATCTCGTTTTATATTTCTACATCCATATTCCTAGCTTCATCTAAAGTGGGAAATGACTCATAACATGTGACCATCACGTGAGTCCTTAAAATTCCCCACCCTCCTAACTGTTAACTAACCTCAGTTTCTGCTGCTGAAAAGTTGGGTGATTCCAAATATCACCTTTAAGGAAAGGCTTGGCAGAATTGAGATTAATCAACACTTTTTTTTTTTGGGGGGTGGGGGGGGGGGGGGGGGGGGGGTGTTCACATGAACCCTCTTAAATGGAGAAGTTAATGACTATTAAACACAATGATGAAATTGATATTTCAGGGGGGCTAAAATGTCAAACCCCTGATAGTAAGGGGGTTTAATTGCAATTAATCCTATATTTTATGCATAGACACCTGTTGTGGTGAAAAAATATCAAATTTCTCACTCCATTAGAATCAATTGGTCTATTATTTTAGATAGATCACAGAGGCTACAAAAAGGAGAAAAGAGACATTATAGGTAGATCATAGACCACCATCAATTATTCCGATTATTGAGATTGTTTACTCTTCATCTATTTTCATATTAATTTAATTCATATTTCTTTCTAATTTATTTTTTCTTTAAAAATGTTTGTGTTATTTTGAATGTGATTAAGACTAGTTGCAACACTAAGGCCCTAATAACATAAACTGAACCTGTTTGAGGTACTGGTTTCTCATAATTACTACATTAAACTGTAAAATAAAAATCATAACTCTCAAACACCGTTTCTTCAGTTTTAGACATGAATAAGCTTTGTAGGTTGCAAAATATTTGAATATAGTAAACTTTTAGTGGTTCGATGAATAATTGTACCAGGAATCTAAAATTACACACCTTAGCAGTTCTGCTTGGACAGTTATTAAGCTAGTTGCCTTTCCAGATAATACTAACAAAAATATGACATGATGTATGATGGATTTTGCCAACAATATTCATTTTTAAAAAAAAGTTGAATTGTTATCTCTGTAGAGAATTTATTTGATACCTTTTGATGTCATGGGGCATTATGCGCAGAGAGACTTGTAATTGGTTGGGCCGCGTCAGTGGCATAGGGCTCATTCTCAATTATAATTATTTTCTTTAATAGCCTCTCCCTTAACTTTCAATTGACCAGAAACTGTGGATACCGCAAAAAAATTCTTTATGAATTACTAAAGGTCCAAAATTTCCAAAAGCCTAACATGAACTTGGCCAGAACCAAGGTGAAATAACATAAATACCAATTAGAGTTTGTTGCAGTACAAAATATAAAGCCCAAACACTAAAAGGAATTTGCTAGCTCCATGTGATAAACCAAGGAATCCATCATGGTCAAATGATGAGTTTTTTATGTTTCATCGATCTGAAACTATCTTGCCAATTTCTATTGATAAAGAACTTGTCTTAATAAAAAAGGTTGAATTATCCTCTATTATGAACCAACAAAAATATTGACACAGTTCTGCAGACCAAATTTTTACATTGACAGGGAGCCATTTGAAATTGGAACCTGCTAAAGTGATCACTAAGAAATCATAACTAAAAATTAATAATTTACTGGATTCAATGTCAATTTATGAGTTTATAACTATAGAAAAGCATTCACATCCTTTTCTTTCTTCTCTTCAACATTGTTTAAGGAACACCCCTCTTTTCTTATTCTTTTTACATTTACAACCCCCAATTAACCCCCTTTTCTTCTTCTTCAGCATCTTTTTTTCCTTCATCCTTTCATTTTCTCTCTCATTTCCATCTTTCTTTCTTATTTTAATTTGTTCTTCTTCTTTTAATGTGGAAGCCTCCCTTTAATCAAACTCACATAACATGCAAAGACAGTTACTTATAAAAATTCACTATATATAAGAAAAACATACCTCATGGCCAGAATCTCCGTTTTCAACCGGTAGATCCTCTTCCTCGACTTGCATGCTTTTGAAAGCTTCTACCAGATTAACATTTGACTTTTCTACATAGCTCAAATATTCCCCTGCCGGAGGATAATTACCCCTGACATAAACATTAATGCATCAAAATCAAACGCATATGCCCATAAACGTTTCCAGAAAAAATAAGTTGCTACGAAATGCTTCCAAGAAAATAGAAAGTAGAGTAGCTTCCTTGTAAACTAAAAGATACCCAACAAAATAAAAATGCAATTCCAAGCAAACTGTCAAAATCCTACTTTATAGAGTCCCAACAAAATGTAATGATTTGAATCAAAATTCCATGAGTCATTCTGAAGTGAATCCTAAATTAACAAATAATACTATCTTGCTAATCAAAAGCTAAAAGTAAGTAACTGGCATAAAAGAGCTACTTTAACTTCACATGTTTACCATCCAAGCCATTATCCCTTTTCATTTTAAGATTCACTAATTTCTAGATTGTCCTGCACCTCCAACTTATTGTGTCATAAATTGACATTCTTTGTTAGCTGGAAATGATAAGATTAACAAATTTAGGCCTGTATCAACTTCAATGGTACCCTTGATATCATAATAGAAACCTAATGTAGATGTGCTTTCAACAGGAATGTGCATTAATCTGTTTATAAAGGCGGTTTGTAGCTCAAGATATTTCTAGCATTCAAAACTTTGGTTTATTTTTCTTAGTCTTCACATAACCCTTCTCCCTATCTAAAACTTGGACACAACTCTTTGGTTAATTGTTTCGAAGTTTACTTCATCAAGGCCATGATCCACATATTAAGAAAAATCTCAACAAAAGAGTGTAAGAGCGTCATCATCATTATTTGCATGAATTGAAAAGCTAAACTTGATGTTTCAGACACTCTTTGTTTGAAATCTTACAATAGGAATGGCAGGGCAGGTTCATCACCTAACAACATGTGCGCCAACTACCTAACCACAATGATGATCAAAACTGATGAATGCTTGCAAATATTAAGGATGCAGCTACAGGCCAAAAGATAATGATCTTTCAAAAGATAATGATCTGCCTTCACACCCATGAATTTTGCTAAAACAGGGCAGCAAAGTCAATCAATAGGGAAAAATTAAAGTGAAAATAGAGGACATCTTAACAAGGAAGAGGGTAACAATGTGTAAAAATAAATAGTTTAAGGCAAACAAAATGAATGACGTGGGAACAAATTGGATATGTCAAATAAACATCTAATACAAGTTGTTATAGTCTTATTTAGATCCTAAGATAAAGATCTATTTTCAATGTGATAGACTTTGATTTGTAGACATGAACATGAGTGTATTGTACTCTGGCACAATCACAGGGTGGCATGGCAACCTCCAAAATCTAGACATGAGGATACATCTACTTGTTTATGTGTTCCTTGAATACAACTTGCATAAATAATGTATCGGGTTATCTTTCACTGTTGAAGAACCTAAAATAGTAAAATTATCTAGTAAACAATTAGTTTATGTTAAACGGGGCATAAGCATAACATGTTCACATAATTTTGAGCCTTTGAGGTGAATAAAGTTTTACCGCATTTGTATGTGTCGAACACAGGTAGACACACATGTTGTGTCTGGACATGTTGGACACACCAGTTACTAGTTAGGGAAAGTATCATACTACATATCATAGGTGATACCATGACAGAGCAATTTGCACAATTGTACAATCAAAGAAATAATCCACTATGGCAGAAAATACCTTACCTTACAAATGGAATCAAATTAGCATTTCGGCTTCCTTGTTACACTTTTTCCTAACAGTATTTCATAAAAATAAATCTCAGATTTTATGAAAAATAGGCAGTTAACTGTATTTTTAGGTTTCACGACAAATCAGTTATCTAAAACAAGCTGGCAAACAAATTTTTATAAAACCTAGATATTTCAAGCTCTATGTAAGCTTATGTTCATAGGGCATGCCAACAAAACAGCCCCTTAACGTTTCGCATATACCTACGTAAAATTCAGTAGAACGATTACAAGCAGTAAATATTCTATATCTACAGAGGTAATCAAATATGCAATCTAATGCAGACATGATATCAACAACAGGCACCTTTCATGAGCAAGATTGGATTCAACAGCAAGTGAAACCAGCCAGTCTTCAAACAAATTAGGGTACTCTTGGGGATCTGCAATGATTCTGCAGCTTTCGGGTTGACCTTCATGGCAAACCATATAGAAGAAATGTTAAAATAAATTATATTTTGGTTAGAGAACAAAGGGAAATTAAAAAGGAACGAAATATAGTTATTTTGATTCAATAACACAGAGGAAACCTACTCACCTACAATCTACTCAAGAGACAAACAAGTGGGCTCACACCAACTTATTAATGATGCAATGCACAAGGGCCATTCTGTTTGCCTCTTGAATAGGCATGCATGCATATTAGGAGTAGGTAAAAGATTTTTCCAACACATTGTAATAAAGAAACTGTCAAACATGTGGAAACTCCTAGATTCCAAGCTAATCACCCCCCAACCAAAAAAAAAAAAAAGCCACTATCGAGAGTCATGCTATTAAGAATACAAACAAGACCAAACCTTGTCGAGGTTATTTTTCCATATTGGGACAATCTCAGAGACTTTGCTAGGGAGATAAGACCGGACCATCAATGCAGCTTCGGGTATACGATTGCTGTAAATATCTGTATATTAGTTTATGGACAACAGTGGCAAACTGGCAACAATGTTATTTAACTACGAGCTACTGATAAATGTAGACAAACAGATATCAATAAGCAGCACTTGAGCAACACCGCAAAAAAAATTATGAAACAGGTTACCTTTCCACTAACAGCTTTAGGCAATCCTCCACTTTACCTAGCATAAATAAACAAAGGAAGGCAACATTGTTCTTCCCTTGTTCTTTAGCTAGACCTGCAAGTTTTGTTATTCCATCAGCATCTCCCAGAGATGAATAAAGAAGCAGCAAACCACTCAAATCCATAGCATGTGACAAACACTCCTCAGCCATTTCTAACTGCAAAATAAAATGCAGATTGGTAAGTCGGTGCTCTTGACATCATTAAGTTGAAGCACAACAGTAGAAAAACAGCATGAACGAACTCATAAAGAAGGCAAAAGGATGCACAAAACAACCTGAACTTGGGTCCTAAAATATGTACTCAGCCCAATCTAACATGCTCAACAAATTCTATCTATAAGAGTAATTGAATCCAAGATATATTAGCATACATATATTAGGTCTTCCGGAAATACATAGCAAAGCCAAATTGTTAGATTTGAAGGCTGGGAAATTATACCTCAACTGGTTGAGGCTAATAAAGTGAAGTGAATTCATCCATTGGATCCACAAATTCAACATTCTCAACATTTATCATGACAAGGAATAAGTCATGTTTGTTTAAAAGAAAGTGACAAGTTAATAACAGATGACCCGATAGCATACAGAACCATAGACCTGGCCCCCAGATATCTTAAGATCTTTTGATCTTCGTGGGAGGGAGATAAATGTTTTATGGTAGAAGATTGGAATTCAACATGAGTGTTATGTAATCATCTGGATATTTGGGAGGATGTAATCTCAGGATCTTTTCTAACAAGTCCAAAAGATGTCCTTGTTTGATCGACTATATTAATTATTTTGTTCCATTTTGGATATTGCATCTGCTAAAGCTAAGAAGAAAATTTGTGCTGGGAGACCTTCCGAGAGGAATTGCTGGTCGAAAGAGAACTGCAGCAAATACGAGAAGTTTGTTGAAGAAACTTCCAATTGCGATCAACTGATGTTCCTGCCACTCTGTTTTTTATCTTCACACTGGCTTTGGCTCCCATTTGGTGGTGTGGTTTAAAGTTTGTTTTGTCACTGTCCTTTTCTCAAAAGTGGGGAACAAAACATACAAAACCTCTACTAATTACTTTTCTCTGACTATCATGCTTCAAGAGTGTGTGTGTGTGTGTGTGTGTGTGTGTGTGTGTGTCGCATGGACACAACAATGTTGAAATGGATACGACACGTGAACACGTGACAAATTCTTAAAAAATACACACGGCACGTCAACACGTGTGTCGGACACGTTTCGGCTCCATGCTAGAAGTGTCTGTGCTCCATTGTGTGTGTGTGTGTGTGTGGGGGGGGGGGGGGGGGGTAGTTTCTTTCCAGATATGTCTACTATGGACTTAGCAAGTTAGCATTCTTATGAACTCCATCACACTTAAAGTTTCCATATGTTTACCAAATTGATTCCTTAGATTTTTAACTTTTCTCTCTTTTCTTTTTGCTTTTTGACTAGTCTGAGGCACCTGCATTCCTCAAATACTTACCACAGTGTAAGAGACAATTGAAAGATAATAAGTTAGCATCGGTCTTCCTGTAGAATTTAAAAAATACCAGAAAGATATTAGCACACCTTTCCAGTGGACATAGCTAGCTCTCCCAACTGCTTCCACTTAGATTCACTTTTCCCTTCAATAGCAATTTCCTGCAAAGCCAAAGTACATTATCAAAGAAGAAATAAATGACAACAAGCAAACATTCTCTCATTGATAAGCACAAACCAATTACATGCATATTTCATCAATCACAAGGCCGATAATCATCAACGGCCGATAATCATCTAATGTACCTTTGCAATGTCCAGTCTCCCAAGCTGTATAGCTAGATCAAATCTGTAATTAGGATCTGTAGCTACATCCAAAGCATCCTCCAGCATGCCACGAGACTCCAAGAAACGAGCCACACTGAAAAGATAAACTTTGTCCTTGATACATCAATAATACATGGTACAGAGAAAGCTTAACATGTGATTCCAGTGTGCAAGAACAACAACACACATCAAAGATAGACAAACGAAAATACACAAGAAAATCACTTGGGAGAAATAGGTAATTGGTGAGAAGATATTCAATTACAACAACACAAAACTTTGGGGTCAAGTACATGACTCCATTTCTCCCATTCAGCTTTGTTTAAATTAACAATTATCATACCATTCTAATTACCTCCATATAGCCACTAAGACCTGGCTCAGTGGTAAAGAGGTTGGGTTGGGAAATGGGAGGTCCCAGGTTCAAGACTTGGCTACAACCTTTCTTCAAAAAAAAAAAATAAAAATCCATCCATTTTTGTTTAGGCCACCTCTAGTCCTAAATGCTCCGTTAACTATGATCATATCACTTCTACTTAACGCACTTCTTAGCTTGCACATGCATGGACCATCTCAACTCGTTCTCTCTCATTTACCCTCGATAGGTGCAATATCTAACTTCTGAAGTATATACTCTTCTTTATCCAATCTCTTAGAATAATGCCACCAATCCATCTCAAGATTCCGGTGTTTGTTGTAATTTTCACGAACATGTTTCTTAATTGCCTGACTTCCCAATCATAAAGCATCGTTGGTCTAGAGCCATCTTTTAGAAAATCCCCTCGCCCATTGCAAATGGAGAGAGTCGAACCCACGACATCCCGCATAAGGAGAAAGTGTCTACCGTTTAAGCCATGCTCAATTGGCTAGAACTTGTTGGCCCAAAGGCCCATCACTCTAATTTTGATGATGATTAACTCATGTAGTTATAGTACCAATGATCTTGTGATATTTAAGTGACATGTTTAATCAAGATTTTAGTAAGTTTGTTTAGCGTCTACAAAAAACTCAAAATCAAGTTTTGAAGCTAACAAGTGTTGATTCAATAGCTCAAGCACAAAGATTATATCAAGTACTCAAAAAAGGAGTCAAGCTCAAAAGAATCAAGCGTTTAGATCAAGTCAAGATGAAGAATTGTTTATAGTTGTTTGTAAGTTTTTTTAGATTCTTGAAAAGAGTACGTGTAGATTTGATTGCTCAAGCTTACACACACAAGTGTTTAACAATGATTTACTGAGTTTCATTGAAAATGAATTGTGTTTAAAGTTTAATTTTTATAAAATCAGATTTTATTATTTCAAAATAATTTTGAAATTACAAAAAAAATGTTTGACATATGTTTTGATTTTTAATCATATATATTGGTGCTCAAAAAAATATTTACATGAACTTATTTTTATAGAATTTATATGAATTTATTTGATTTTTAAAAGATTTTCAAAATTATTATTTTACATTGTCCTGATCAGGACAGTCGACAACCAAAGAGTAGTTGTCGACTGCTGATACATGTGTGCATAGAGCTGAGTGCAACTCAGCTATCGACAACAATTTATAGTTGTCGACAGGGAGCTTCAACAGAACTGAGCATTAGCTCAGTCTGTCGACAGTCATGAACAACTGTCGACATGTGTTTAACAGAGACTGAGGATTGGCTGAGTGTCGACTACCAGACAATGTTTTTGACCGCTCTTGTGCAGCTTTTGAAAAATCCTACCATTGGAGCCATGCCTATCAACGAGCATGTGTTAGCTAACGATAGCAACCTGTCTAATGCTATTTTTGGTCAAAAGTTTCTGGATTTGGTTTCTAACGGCTATTTTGATTAAAACATGTTTTGTTTTGATACCTATAAATAGAGAAGCATATATTAGAAGTTTTTAACTAAGTGTACAAGTGTTATTCATTTCTACATCTTTTCTAAGAGTTTTTCTTGTGCTATTAAATCCAAATCTCTTGTTTTTCTCACACAAGCTTGAGCTATCTTATATATTTCTATTCTATAGGAATTCTTGTTGTGAGAGAGTTTTCTTTTGTGATCAAAAGTCTTGATCACAAGTTGTTTTTCATTGTATTGTGAGTGGTTGGAGGTTGCGACCTCGAGCGAACTTGCGAGTTCGTGTTGTTGTTCTTGCAGGAACAAGTGAGAGACTTGTGGGTCCAAAAATTCTTGAGGGAACTTGTAGGTGTTGCGGCACCGAGTGGTCTTACAGGATCGGATTATAGTGAAAATCCTTCATTGCGGTGAAATCGGGGATGTAGAGCAAGTGGCTCGAACATTGAAACAAATCTCCCGTGTTTGTGGTTGTACTTTTTCTCTCTAATCTCACTTCAATTTATTTCTTGCATAATTATACTTGCTCATCTTTGTAAGTTTGATATTGTTCATTCATACTCTATTTAATCAAGAAAGCAATTGTGAACCTCAACTCTTTTTTAAGAGGGATCTTAAAAAGAAGTTTAGAGCAGGGTTCAAAAACTCGATCGTTCTGGTTCCGACTCGGCCGAGTTGGAACCGGAACGGGCTTACCCAATCTAATACCATGCCACGAGTTGAAGATTTGGCCAAGTTTTGCTTGACTCCGGGCTGACTCAGGCCGACTCGAGCGTATCAGCCGAGTCAGCGATCGACTCGGTATGACTCGGCCGATACGCAACTCGAGTCTAACTTGCGAAAAAGGGAAAAAATACTAAGGCTTACCTCCAGGCCCGCTGCCATTTGCCCGACCGTTGTTTGCCCGCCTGCGCCTCCACACCGTATATAGGTAAGTCTTTCTCTCTCTATCTCTCCCTCTGATCTCTCTCCTCTCTCTCCCTTCCTCTCTCTCATCCGACATTGCCGCCTCCAGCCTGTCGCCGCTAACAAGCCCTCGTCGTCGCCTCTGAGCGGAGGGAGGGAGGGGGAGAGGACAAAGAAAGAGATCGGAAGGAGGGAGAGTCTCTTTCTCCCTCCCTCTGATCTCTATCTCTCTCTGTCTCCCTCCCCCCTCTCACCCGATCTCTCTTTTTCTTTTTCTTTTTTTTTTAAATTTTGGATTTTTCTTATATTTACCCCTCAAATCTTTCATATTTCTAAATTTACCCCTTAAATCATCATATTTTTCCAATTATCCCTCTCAAAACAAATTTGTTTTGGATATATAATATATGAATTTTGATGTCTACAATTTTTACGATTTGTCATGATTTTTTCAAAAAAAATGAGCTCAATATTTTGCGTGCATCGCCCGAGTCCGTTCCGCGACATCGCGACTCGACTGACGTGGAACAATGTCCGCAGAGTCGACGGCCAAGACCGTAACTTTGAACCATGGTTTAGAGCCCTTCCACCAGGTATATGCTTCATTTCTTGATTGATTGTTTAACATTGTTTATGTGCTTATATTTATTTAGACTTGTCATAATTTTTATTTCCGCATTAGATTAACATATCACATATTCACCCCTTTAGGTGATTTCAATTGGTATCAGAGCCAGTGCTATTGATTATCGGTTTAACCACCGAAAAGTGATCCTATTTTTGTGAATCACTTTATTGTTTACACACTCATGGATCCACCTATGTTTGATATTTTAACTTTCAAACTTGAAAGATTAAGATGAGTGTATATTTTCAATCCCTTAGAAGGGATGTTTATCTTGCTACTAATAAAGAATTAAATCGATTGAATGGCAAATCTCTTCAGGCTAATGCAAAAGCTGCTCATGCTTTAACGCTAACCCTAAATGATGATTATCTCTATAGGGTTACTAACTTTGACTCCACTTTTATAGTTTGGAATACATTGATCTCTTTTGACGAACAAACTTAAAATGACAAGGAGAGAGACTCAGAAGAAGAAAGTAATACTTTCGACGTGTGCTTCATAGTCCAAAGAGATAACTCCCTTGAGGTAAACTCAGAATTCGATCCTGATAAAAATGAAAATATAACATTTGATGAGCTTGTCATGTTTGTCAAGAACTACTTGACAAATATAAATTGATGAAAAGTATAAACACGAAATTGAAGAAAGATAATGATTCTTTATCTTCAAAATTAGACATTGTTTTAGAAAAGAAAGTGATTTTAAATAAAAATAATTCTTTGAAAAATCAAGTTGATTTAATTTCTAAAGAAAAGGAGATTGCTTAAAAAAATGAATCTTTGAAAAAAGAAAATGAATCTTTGAAAAACAATACTGATTTAATTTCAACAGAAAAGGATCTTTGAAAAATCAATTAGATTTTCTTTAAAAAGAAAAAGAAGATTTGTCTAGTTCTTTTGCTAAAGTGAAAAATAATCTTGATTCACACACTTGTCATGCTACTAATGCTATAAATGCTAAATCTTCTTTTAGTAAAAATGAGATTAATAAGATGAAAAAGAGAATTGATTGTTTGAGCTCTACTTTGAGCAATTGAGCATTTAATAAGAAAAGATTAAAAACCTTATTTGAAAAGAAACAAGTTTCACACAAGCATGTACATACTCCACGACATCCACACCATGCATACATGCATGCTAAAGGGTACACATGTACACATTGCGATCGCAAAAGCCATTTGGCACATTTTTGTTATGATAAAATACATTCTATAAATGCCAATGTTTGGGCTCCACATGCTTCTAGCCGCCATAGACCTAAAATGATTTGGGTACACTCCAGATTTATTTGATGTAGGTGTGTCCTCTCTCAAGACGTGAGAGAGTTGGTGCCTTGATAGTGGATGCAATCAGAGCTTGATGGACTAATTAATGGATGCATCACTATCAAAGAGTTATGGTGAGAAAATCACCTTTGATTTGGAAAAATGGAATTAGGCTTATAGGTATAAGAACCCTCCATTTTTAGTTTAAATATGCTTTATGTGGTTGATTATAAGCATATCATGTTTGTATAAGAAATATATGTTTTCATTAAATGTTTAAATGCAAATTTTGTAAAAACTATGAGATATACTTGTATAGATTTTGAGATACACTATTGATTTTGTGCCAAACTTGATTTATTTCCTTTGTGTACTCAATTCTACTTCATTTGTATATGTAAATCCTAGTTTTGATGATTCTTGCATTTAACATGTCTTCTTATGAGTATTAACATGACTTATCTTGACGTGTTTGATTCTTGTTTCAAAACACAGGTGTTGTGTTTTTTAAACTTTCAAAATCTTATTTATTTCTAAAAAGAAAATTTTTAAAAAAGAATTTCATATGATTTTTGGTAATTCCATATCAATTTAAATTCATGAAAATGCTATTTACATGACTCTTGTGCACTCACCTTTTGTTTACACATATTTATGAGGATATTTACGCCATCTAGAGATTGAGTGACAATTCTTGTGTGACATACATCTTTCATGATATATATATATATATATATATATATATATATATATATATATATATATATATGATTTGTTTCATATTAGTATAGTTTGAACTAGTTTCAAATTACTTTTTAATTTGTATATTTAATTAATTTCATCTGGTAGTATTTTAGATCATTTTAAACTATTTTTATATAGTTATTTTGAAAATATCTACCCTTATTGAGCGGTTGTTGGGTGATCATGCATTGTATGATTTGTTATTCTTTTTACTTATGCATGCTAGGATGGTGATATAAATGAGATATACTCATATTTTCTTTATATATGTGATTCTTGTGTACTCATTCATGTTTTATCTATATGTGTATACTCTAAAATTACGATTGATTTCATACACGTATATGCTTGATTGATTGTGCTTGTTTTAAAATTATCCAAGCATGTTCTTGTGCATGTTCTTTAGCACAAATTAATCTCTTACTAAGCTTGATTTCATTTCAATTGATATCATTAATTCTTTTAAGCTTATGCATTAGTTCTATTTGTATTTCAAAAAGCGCGAGAAAATTCTTTAATTTGATTTTAATTCCTTCTTTTGACAAAATGAGAGAAACTATTTTTCTTTTAGCAAATGTGTTCAAACTTTTAATTTGTATCAATTATTGCAATTGGTATCATCTTGTTTTGCTAATTAATATTTTGTTTAAATTTGTTTCAAATTTGTTTCTAGATTAATTTCAATTGGTATCAATTACCTCAATTCGTACTCATTTTTCAAAGTGTTTTAATTTCAACTGGTACCTAGATTTGTTTCTCAAAATTGATATTCAATAGACAAACTTTTCTTTCGATTGGTATATTTTACACAAGCTATATACAACTTGTTTTTTTTACCCCTTTATTGCTGAAAATGACAAAAAGGGGGAGAGAAATTTGGGGTTTTATATATATGCATGTTTTATGTTTTATGACATATATGTTTGCTTGTTTATGAATGTTTTGTTCGATATTAAAGTCCTTATTGAATATTTATATGTTTATTTGATATGCATGAGTTAAGGAAGAGCTTTTATAGAGTTCTTCTCTACCCCATGCATATATAACTCAATGAGTTTTGTCATGATCAAAAAGGGAGAGATTGTTGGCCCAAAGGCCCATCACTCTAGTTTTGATGATGACTAACTCATGTAGTTATAGTACTAATGATCTTGTGATATTTAAATGACAAATTTAATCAACATCTAGTAAGTTCGTTTAACGTCTACAAAAAAACTCAAAGTCAAGTTTTGAAGCTAATAAGAGTTGATTCAAGAGCTCAAGCACAGAGATTATATCAAGTACTTAAGAAGAAGTCAAGCTCAAAAAAATCAAGTGCTTGAATAAAGTCAAAATGAAGAAAACTTGTTTATAGTTGTTTGTAAGTTTGTTTAGATTCTTGTAAAGAGTAGTGTAGATTTGATTGCTCAAGCTCACACACACACAAGTGTTTAACAATGATTTATTGAGTTTCATTGAAAATGAATATGTTTAAAGTTTGATTTTTATAAAATCAAGTTTTATTATTTCAAAATGATTTTGAAATTACAAAAAGTTCAAAATATTTAAAATATGTTTTAATTTTTAATCATACATATTGGTGCTCAAAAGTATTTACATGAACTTATTTTTTTAGAATTTATAGGAATTTATTGATTTTTAAAGGATTTTCAAAATTATTATTTTACATTGTCCAATATATCAGGACAATCGACAGCCAAGAGTAGTTGTCGATTGCTGATACATGCGTGCATAGAGCTGAGTGCAACTCAGCTATCAACAACAATTTATAGATGTTGACAGGGAGCTTCAACAGAACTGAGCCTTGGCTCAGTCTGGCACAGCCATGAACAGCTGTCAAGACGTGTTTAACAGAGACTGAGGATTGGCTAAGTCTGTCGACAGCCAGATATTGTTGTCGACCGCTCTTGTGCAGCTTTTGAAAAATCCGACCATTGAAGCCATGTTTGTCGACATGCACGTGTTAGCTATCGACAGCTACTTGTCTAACGACTATTTTTGGCCAAAAGTTCTTGGATTTGGTTTCTAACGGCTATTTTGATTAAAACATGTTTTGTTTTGATATCTATATATAAAGAGGATATATTGAAGGTTTTTAACAAAGTGTGCAAGTATTATTCATTTCTACATCTTTCCTAAGAGTTTCTTGTGCTATCAAAATTCAAATCTCTTGTTTTTCTCACACAAGCTTGAGCTATCTTTATTTCCATTCTATATGAATCCTTGTTGTGAGAGAGTTTTGTTTTGTGATCAAGAGTCTTGATCACAAGTTATTCTTCATTGTATTGTGAGTAGTTGGAGGTTGCGGCCTCGAGCGAACTTGCAAGTTGTCTGTGGTTGTTCTTATGGGAACAAGTGAGGGAGGGACTTGTGGGTCCGAGAGTTCTTTAGGGAACTTGTAAGCGTTGCGACACCGAGTGATCGGATTATAGTGAAAATCCTTCATTGTGGTGAAGGCGGGAACGTAGAGCAAGTGGTTTGAACCTCGAAACAAATCTCTCATGTTTGAGATTGCTCATTCTCTCTAATCTCACTTTTGTTTATATCTTGCATAATTATACTTGCTCATCTTCATATGCTTGATGTTGTTTGTACATACTCTATTTAATCAAGAAAGCAATTATGCACCTCAATTCTTATTTTAAGAGGAATCTTGAGAAGTTCAGAGCCCTTCACGGGCATACGACTTCATTTCTTAATTGATTGTATAACATTGTTTATGTGCTTATATTTGTTTAGACTATTGGTTAAAATTTTATTTTCCGCATTAGATTAGCATATCACCTATTCACCCTTAGGTGATTTCAGAACTTTCCCTTCAATTTCTTAGGTTTTCCATGACCACGTGGTACTCCAAAGCAGTTCTCCACTTTAACAATCATTCTTCCGCTTTGATTCTATAAACCAAAGAAGTTCTCCACATTATACCCAAAGAAGAACTTAAGAGTTATACTCATTTTCATCCAATGTCTAGGCACAACACCATAATTCCACCTCAAGATTCTTCTCCTGTTATCATTTCCTTGAACTTGTTTTTTCTTAGGGGCTGTTTGGTTGCGAGGAAGTGGACGGAAGTAAGAAAATAGAGAAGTATAATTGCTCAGTTTCCTATCTATCCAAACACCGGAAAAGAAAAATAAGAAAACTCCTTTCTTTTTCTCTTTTTCTCTTTCTCTTTTACACAATCATTTCCTCACTTCCAAAGTGTACAGTTAATTTTGTGGTTATGTAAATCTCATTTGTGATAAGTTGTAACACAAAACAGTTAATTTTTGATCATGTAAATCTCACTTGCATTCTAATTACAGTCCATTTTTAATTTTCTTATTAATTTTTATTTTAATATTATTTTACGGTCAACTTTGTGGTCAATTTTGCCACTTTCACTTTCACATTACCATCCAAACACCGAAAAAGACAAAACATTTTCCAAACCACACTTCCCAACAACATCCAAACACCGGAAAACTTACTAACCAATTCCCAAGTTCCAAAGGGAATTATTATCACTTCCTCAATTCCTCACTTCCTCACTTCCACCCTTAACCAAACAGGCCCTTAATTGCCCAACTCTCCAATCCATAAAGCATTGTTGGTCTCATAGCCATCTTGTAGAACTTTCCCTCAACTTCTTAGGTTTTCGAAGATCACACGACACTGCAAAGCACTTCTCCAGAGTGAAAATGATCACTCCGAGAAATTTTTGACTGTCAAAGTGCACCATACACATTTGATCTAACAATTTTGCTAAAGTTACATTTCATATATTTCGTTTTACTTCTGTTAACTATAAAATATTTTTAATTTATTCTAAAGATCCATCTCCATCTTTCTACTTTGGAAATTATCCTTTTGTTGTCTCATCAACTAATACCATATAATTTGGCAAAAAAAATATACGCCACTAAGAAGATATTCAGATTAAATTATATATTATAGGAGAAAATAAATATCATTATATCAAATTATATTATGGACTCAGCATCCATGACAGCACATGAAATTTACGACAGGGTGGTATAATATAATGGATGGGAATATCCACCCGTGAGCATATCCATTTCGTTCAGAATTCTTGAAGAAGAAAAGGCCAATATTAGCAAATGCCACATTGAAATCTTAACAGAAAAGACGAAGGAAAAAAAGCATACCTATTGTGATGTTCTCTTGGGAATTGATGGTAAAACTGATTTGCACGATCCAAATCCCCGCGCATCACAAGTTTTATACTCAATCAAACTGAGGAGTAAGGTGTAGCCCATAACACTACATTGGAAAAATCATAGGATACGTGAGTCAATGATTGCAGCAGAAGAAAATACACACAGATTTTAATGAACTCACTTGAACTCCTTGTCAATAAGATACACCCGACTTTGACTAGCAAGATACCCCAACAAGTACATAGGCCGGTCCAAATGAAACATTGTGGTGACCTAAATTTAGCAGAACATATATTTACATACGAATAGCTATGAACAATATGCAACTTATTAAAGCAAATACTTATTTGAGAAAATACCTCTCCACCAACGCAATAATTTAATCGCCAATAAGAATTGTTGTATATAAAACAGTCTCCAACCAAATTCCAGTTCGGACCCGTTCATTTATCTCGTGAAGAAGCTCAAAAGCCTCCTCAACACCCTGCTCATCTGCTTGGTTTCCGCTTTCTAAATAAGAAGAAACAACATCTCTCTGTAGGAAAAAAGACAAATTATAAGAGAAATAATTACTCAATAAAGCCATCAGAACGTGAATACACAAGCATCCTTGTACTGTAAACAAATTTCAGAAGCATATTACTTGCAAAGTTACTAAGCAGATGTGCAAACTACCTGAAAGGTTACAGAGCAATGCTTATTAGCGTGCACAAAGCAACAACCAACTTACGTTGTATTTCAAGATGTAAAATGATGTATCACTAGCAATTGTCACCAAGTCACCACTATCAGCCCAGTAAAGATTCTGAAACAATGAGCCGTAGACAACAAATTAAAGATGCTGCAAATGTGTAACGGGGACATTAATGCCCAAGTAACAGAATGAAGAATAACTCACTTTCACATTCACATCAATTCTACGTATTAATCTGCATTCTGCCCAGTCATAGAAGCAAATGAAGTCATTGGAGCACATTGTGAGCAACGTTCCACAAAAATACGTTCTGCAGAGAAGGTAGGCCTGATACTTTTCTTCTCCTGAAATATGTCAGAGCCTTCAATTCGGTTAATACTACTGAAGAATGGAACATAAAGCTTTTGTTGGTTGCATTTTGTAGAGCAGAATATTATCACATGATGACAACATATAAACATTTTAAAGAACTTGTGTCCAGACCTATGTTTCTTTTAATGCATGCATGTATTCAAGTGACAGGTTATGCAACAATAGCCAGAAGCATGCGAGTGGTTAAGATACAGCCTAGCATTATTCTGGAGCCACAGGAATAGTATTGATTACTAAATGTAAATATTACTTTAAAAAGGAATAATATATCAAAAAAGGGACAGTTGCACAAGGACAAGAAGCATAGAAGTACTTTAAAAGGATCTTATATAGGCATATTCATTTGGTTTATTGAAGAACAACGGTGTTAAATTGTTGATATCAAAACTATTACTATGATTAGAAGAATAAAGGCACGCATAGGCATACACCTAGGTGTTACTGACAGAAGATCCTCCAGCAACAGTCAAGACTTGAGAAGCACGAGGAAAAATTATAGCAGTAAATCAATGTAAACAGCAACTATATTCATCATTTAGCAAGTGTTCTCTCTGATCTAAGCTAAAGTTGATATGGGCATGACGGACATAGGATGGACATTTTGTATGCAGAGAAAATTAAATGTTATGAAATATCATTCACATGCCCTAGTCCCCATAAAGCAGCTAGCAGCTAGTATAACTACCTGAGTTGATAATATAACAATTTGAACCTAGGCTAGCAGTCTGGCCTTATGGCCTCCTTCAGTGGATCTCTAACAGAATCATATTCCTGACTAATTTTCAAAATATTATATGAAGATTTATTTTATTTATTTTATTTGACTGACAGGTAGCATGAACACTCTTAAAACTAGCTTTTTGGATGTGATTTTGTATATTGTTGAGAACATATGATTCTACAACAACAACAACAAAGCTTTATCCCAAACTTGTGGGGTAGGCTAGCTGGAGCCTTTTCTTCCATTCAGCTATGTTAGACACATCTTCTCAGTTAAATTAACAATTACCATATGATGTTTTCATCGTTATAAGCTGCAAAATGGATCTTTGAAACCTAACACTGACTGAGTTATATTGGCCTTCACAGTTTTAGCTATTCTTTGAATCTTTTTGTTATACTAGATAATATTTTATCATGTCTTATACACAAATGCAAATAACCATCACAAATATGGTTGTCCTTTCCCCCTCTTGCTCTATTGCTCAAAGAGAATTTTTCATGGTTGCTTTTTGGTTGCACAAGCCTATACCCAATATATGACCATCTAATTAACCTTTGTTGTTTTATCTCTTTTCAACTGTTCCTTTACGGAGGAATTGGCCACAATATAGAGGGTTAACTTCAAGTTGAGAACCACTAGTAAAATTTTTGCCACTCTTTTTTTTTTTTTGGAGCATTCTACTTATGGAATCCTCCATACTGAGACTCATGTAGCCGGGACAACATATGATGATGGTAATGGTGATGGTGATGGTGACAGTGACATTGCTTCACCAGGTATTTCGTGTTTAACGATATAGTAAAAAATTTTCCATTCTTATTTTATTTTTAAATATGGAGCATTCTTCTTATGGAATCCTCCATATTGGAACTCATGTAGCCGGGACAACATATGATGATGCTGACTGAGGTGATGCTGACAACAACATTGCTTCACCAGGTATTTCGTGGTTAACGATATATCTGAGAAAAATCAAAAGCTAACAAGATATCGTTCTACTAAGCATGTGAATTCTTAGTATTGAATAAATGGGTAAAAAAAGTGCAATCTACTGTAGCTCCTCTTTCAGCATTTGTTTCCGCCCTTCATCTGCCACATGACATCTAAGATTATTAGGAACTGACATGAGTAACTGACTACAGATGCCTCCACTTAGTAAGGCAGCGTTTAGATAGAAGCAATGGAGAAAAAGAGACGTAGTATAAAGGCAACTTCACTTAAGACTTTTTAAGATATGTTTTATGCCCTTGATTGGCACATGACAATAACATCTAAGTTTATTAGGAACTGGCATGACTCATGAGCAACTGACTACAAATGCCTCCACTTAGTAGCCAACATTTATATAGAAGCAATGGGAGAAAAAGAGGCATAATAGTAATAGAGGCAACTTCCAGTAGATTTATTAGAAATGATTTTACCTTTCCAGAATTTCCTTGTAAAACTTCAAATTATCTATTAATATCCTAACAGCTCACCTAGCATCGAGCACGGAGGGCCCTCCCTTTCTCCGCCACCCACCCCCCCAAAAAATTTTCCAAAAAATACCTTCCGCGCAGGAGGAAAAAGCCTTCATCAATGTTCTATGTGTGCACTCACGTGCAACATAAAAGAAAATTGACAAGAGACTACTAAATCAGAACAGTTTTGATAGACCATTGAGGTATACATGACCTTACATGCAACAACACAAAACCATTTTGTAGTTTCTAGTGTTTTTCACAGGCTCTGGGACTTCTTAGTAAGTAACATGGACTAAACTAATTTGGAATCTAACTTAGACATACCTTTTTAGCTACCATACCTTGAGGACAGAATGGTGTGTTCCTTTTAACATGTGCAGAAGTCTGGTATTATCATAGGGAACAACTTCATGCCAGGCCAGAGCAGCACAGACACAATTCCAATTAATACACTAAAGTAAACAAAATTGTCTGTCTTGAAAAATCGACACTTATCTGCAGTCTCTTGACTTTTGAGTAATGGTACATTAGTACTTCAGGTTGGTTAGCCTCTCACATAAGACACTGTAAGAAACACCCACCCCACACAAAAAAAAAGACATAAAACTGTTGGCCCAAGGTTACAATCAACCCATGTTTAGTGTATTTTGATGATTACAAAACATATTAGTTATTTGTACTAATATTATTTGTTGTTAAGTGTGTTTCAGGTTTATTATCATACTAGAAGTACTCTCACTCATATACAAAGTTTTTTGGACTCAAATACAAGCTATTGGACTCAAGACAAGTCAAATTGGGCTCAAATTGCAATATTGAAGATCAAGAGAAGATAGCTCAAGTTGAAGTCTTGAAGACCATTGTAGTTTGTAAGTTTAGTTTGTAAAGATAGAATATGTGAAATTTGGCTCTAGGATTTGCACACACATTTGTTTTGTATGTTTCTATGTTTTCAAAATATTATTTCTAGGTTTATGCCTTAGTTTATACATACATGTACCCAAAGCTTTACATCTTCAAAAACTTGTTTAAATACATGTATATAAACTATTTTCAGCATAAAACTTAGCTTCAGATTTTTAAAGATTTTATACAAAATTTTCCATCTTAAAATCTGCCCAGAAAAACAGTTTTCCAGGCAGACCGGTCGACCGGCCAGTCGACCGGCTGCTGTGTCCGGGCATGCACAGGCTGTGCATGTCTGTCGGTCGACCGGACCTACATACGGTCGACCGAAATTTGAAGTCTGCTCTCTGTATCTTTCCGGTCGACTGGGTCGGTCGACCGGTAGAAGGAAACTGTGTTTCCTCTCTTGAGATCGGTCGACGGCAGTCGACCGGAGCATAACGGCTCTTTTGCCAGCAGAGTCCCGGTCGACCGGCAGTCGACCGTAGGCCTGCAACACCTCCAACGGCTCTTTCCTCTTGGGCTGTTCTGAAAATCTGTTTTATTTTCTGTTTTAACAGACTTTTTAGAGGGTTGTTGGGGTGCTTTTGCAGGTGATATTAGCTGGAAAAATCAGAGTTTTTTAACCTATTCTCTCCCTATAAATAGTGGGAAATAGGCCTTAGTTATTCACCAAGAAAAATACAAGTTTTCATTGTTTTTCAAGAGAAAGAGAAAAATAGTTTAAAGCTTCATTTCCATTCTTTTAAGTTTGATTTTTCAGTGTTGTTTGATTCTTAATATCACTCTACAACTGAAGCTTTTCACACAACACTTCATAGAGCCAAAAATTTCATATTCTTTCTATAGGTGAAGGTGTAAAAGTGTGAGAGTGTTGTAAAAGAGAAAGAGTGTTGTGGTCTAGTTGAGATCACCAAATTGTAATCCTTTGTTCTTGTGGAGACAAGTTCCTAAGGGGAATTTGTTTGTACGGTGAAGCTACGGGCTTGAGGTCTTTGGAGGCCTAACTTGTACGGGATCCTAAGGGGATAGTGGAAACCCTTCACGGAGGTGAAGGCGGGGACTAGAGCTACGGGCTCGAACCTCGAAACAAATCACCTTGTTTGCGATTGGCTTGGCGTTCTTCTTGCTTAATTTCTTGCTTTCAATTACTTTCAATTTATTGCTTGAGAACTAACATTTATTTGTGCAATCCTTACTTGTTTACTTTCTTGGCTATATTACTTGTGTGCATTTCATCATTGCATTTCATACTTGGAATTGTTCGATCACACCTCAATACAACACGGTTGCATTGCGCACCTCTAACCATTTAAGGGGAATTGGGAGGAAGGAGTTCAGAACCTCGCAAGGGGTATTCGGCTCTTAGTCGTGTTTTGAGAGATCGTTGCATCACTCACTTAAGTAAATTTAAAAAGAGCATTAGATTAGCAATTACACCTATTCACCCCCCCTCTAGGTGTATTTCAATTGGTATCAGAGCTTGGACTCTAGGATTGGCTTAACAACCTAGAGAGATCCTCATTTTGCTAATCACTTCATTCATTTCCACATAGTAAACATGGCCGATGGAATTAAGACCCCACCTAAGTTTGATGGACTTAATTTCCCATATGGAGGTTAAGATGACCGTTTTCTTGCAATCTCTAGGTAGTCGAGTTGAAGGCCGTGACTAAACAATTTAGTGTACCCCCGGTGATGAATTACTTGGTCCGAAATTGAGACCAAGGAGTTTATGCCAATGCTAGGGCTCATTATGCACTCCTACAAGCCCTCAATGATGATGACTAGCTAGAGTCATCCATTGCAAATCCGCCTATGAGATTTGGACCATTTGCTAGTAACACATGAGGGGACATCACAAGTGAAGAGGGCCAAGATAGATCTTCTTCGGTCCCAATATGAAAATTTTTGCATGCAAGAGAATGAAACCATAGATGATATGGTTACTAAGTTTACAAAGATTACTAATGGTCTTGCTTCTCTAGGTGAAGAAATCAACAATGACCAAAGGGTGAGGAAGATCATCGGGCTCTTCCTCCATCATGGGAAGTGAAAGCTACAACATTGAAGGAACTCAATGACAAAGAAAGATGAGCTCATTGGACTCATTGGGAACTTGAAGACCATGAGATGAGAGAGAAAGGCAAGGGAGGACATGGCACCTACCAAAAGAAGACCATTGCTTCAAAAGTCATGCTACCTACCCGACGAAGATGACGAAGAAGAAGATGACGAGGAGCTCTCACTTCTAGTCAAAAATGTCCGGAGGATGTACAAACAAGGCAAAGTACCAAGGAAGGAGGAGATGGCAAGGAGGCAAGGAAGAAAGAAGATCATTTGCTTTAATTGCCAAAAGCCGGGACACATAGTAGCGGAGTGTCCGGAACAAGTGAAGCCATCTTCATCCAAGAAGCCATACAAGAAGAAGGCTATGAAAGCAACATGGGATGACGAAAGTGAATCCGAGGAGGAGATCGACACCGCCAATATGTGCTTCATGGCAAATGAGAGCACAAGCAAGGTAACCCCCTCAACTCTTCTTGATGATGATTTATCCATGGATGAGCTAGGAGAAGCTTTTATGGAACTTTCTAGTAATTATGATTCTTAAAGAAGAAATATTTAAAATGAAAAAGGAAATGAATCTCTTAATATTCAAATTGAAAATCTTTCTAAAGAAAATAATGATTACACTCTTCTTTAGTTCCACTAAAATGATTTTGAAAAATATAAGATTGCTTGTAAGGAAAGACCCCATTTGTAGACTCTAATGAGATTGCCATGCTTAAGGAAAGATTAGACTCATTAGATGTTGTTTTGAAAAAGTGTAGTGAGTTGATAAAAAGAAGATGAGAATATGTTTCCTAAGAAACAAGCTCCCAAGAAAAATGTTCATCATGCTCATGTACATGCTACACACCTATGCATCATGGTAAACCCCCAAAGCATGCTCACACTTCACATACACACCATGCATTCATGTATAGAAAAGTGTACTCATGTTCACATTGTGGACGGAAAGGACACTTAGCTAATTTTTGTTATGATAGACTAAGTGCATCACACCATAATGTGTGGGTTCGTAACACTAACTTTCAAGGACCCAGAAAGTTTGGGTACCAAAGTCAACTATTGTTTTAAATGATGTAGGTACTTTCCAAAGCTCAAAGACGTAGAGGTTTATGGTATCTTGATAGCGGTTGCTCAAGGCACATGACTTGGACATCAACAACTTTGCAACCCTATCAAGATATCATGAAGGTGGCACCGTCACCTTCGGAGATGACGCCAAGGGTAAAATCATCGGTATTGGTAATGTAAAACTTGGCACCTCTCTTTAATTGAAAATGTAGTTTTAGTTGATGGCCTCAAGCATAATCTCTGAGTGTTAGTCAACTTTGTGATAAAGGTTTTGATGTAGTTTTTGACAATGTTGCTTGTAAAGTAATTGATAGAACTTCTAATGTTTGTGTATTTTCCGGTTTTCGTGAAAGCAATGTTTATATGATTGATATGTTAATATGTCTTGTAATATAACATGTTTAAAACCCTCGATGACGACTCTTGGTTGTGGCATAGGAGATTAGGCCCCGTGTCATTTGACCATATTTCTAGGCTTAACTCTAAGGAAATGGTGAAGGGTATTCCTTCATGGAACTTTGAAAAGACCGAGTTTGTGACGCATGTCAATTGGGAAAAAACTAAGTCCTCATTCAAATCAATTAAGGATATCTGTCATCACGTCCATTAGAGCTAATCCACATGGACTTATTTGGCCCAACTCAAACCAAAAAGTTTAAGTGGGAGTAGATTTGCTTTTGTTTAGTAGATGATTTTTCGCGTTTACTTGGGTTATTTTCTTGAACACAAAAGTCAAACCTTTTCACATTTTCAAGCCTTAAGAAAAGAGTTGAAAAGGGAAATGACTCCTCAATAATAAAATAAGAAGTGATAGAGGAGGTGAGTTCATTAACCTTCACTTTACCACTTTTTGTGAGGAACATGGAATAAAACATGAACTTTCTTGTCCTAGAACTCCACAACAAAATGGAGTAGTTGAGCGGAAAAATCGTACTTACAAGAAAGGCTTAGGACAATGTTAAATGAATATGGTCTACCACATTATTTGTGGGCCGAGGCGTTCATACTTCATGTACATTGCAAATCGTATTTTCCTATGTAAAAATACTACTAAGACTTCTTATGAGATGTATTTTTCTAGAAAACCTAATGTTTCTTATTTCAAAGTGTTTGGTTGCAAATGTTTTGTTTAAATACAAATATTAATTTGGGAAAATTTGATGCTAGATCATATGAGGCTATTTTTGTAGGTTACTCAAATACTAGTAAGGCTTATAGAGTCTTCAATAGGTCAACTTTGACTATTGAGGAATCTATTCATGTTAAATTTGAGGAATCTAACAAGTTTGTTAGAATTGTGTAGAAATTGATGCTTTAGATGAAGGCTTGAGAAAGTGACCTTGGAGGATGCTTCTACCATGGGAGAAAGCCAAAGGATGGTGATGGAAGTGAAGCCAAAGTGGAAGAGGCTCAAGGAAATGAACATCGAGCAAATAAAAGAGCACTCTCAACCACTACCAAAGGATTGGAGATTCAACCCTCATCATCCCAAGGACCTCGTCATAGGTGAAGTATCAAAAAGGGTAACCACTCGCTCTAAGATTCAAGATTTTTGTGGTAATTTGCTTTTATTTCACACATAGAACCTAAAAATGTTCTCGAGGCCGAGGCCGATTCATATTGGTTGCTTGCCATGCAAGAGGAGCTCAATCAATTTGAGCGCAACCAAGTTTGGCACCTTGTTCCTAGACCCCAAGATAGACCAACATTGGCACTAAATGGATCTTTAAGAACAAGTTGGATGAATCGGGTAAGTAGTTAGAAACAAGGCTAGGTTAGTTGCCCAAGGTTACACTCAAATCGAAGGGATCGATTTTGAAGAAACCTTTGCACCCGTAGCACGGCTCGAAGCCATACGGATGACCTTAGCATATGCCTCATTTAAAGATTTAAGTTATTTCAAATGGATGTAAAGAGTGCCTTTCTTAATGGTTATATTGATGAGGAGTGTATGTTGAACAACCCCCGGGTTTGTTGATCCTACACACCCTAATTATGTTATAAATTAGATTAAAGCACTTTATGGTTTAAAACAAGCCCTAGGGCTTGGTATGAAAGATGTCTTCATTTTGATTTCAAAGACTTTAAGAAAGGAAAAGTGGATAAAAACATTATTACCAAACATATAGATCAAGATATCTCATAGTTCAAATTTATGTGATGACATTATTTTTGGATCTACTAATGTTTCACTTTGCAAGAATTTTTGAATCATGCATGAAAAGGGAATTGAGATGTCTATGATGGGGGAGCTCAACTTCTTCCTTGGACTTCAAATCAAGCAACGTAGTGATGGGACATTCATCAACCAAGCCAGTACACCAAAGAACTCATCAAGAGGTTCGGGCTTGAAGGATCCAAAGTAGCAAGACTCCCATGGCAACCACTACGAAACTTGACAAGGACGAACAAGGTAAGGAAGTAGACATCAAATTATTTCGTAGCATGATTGGTAGTTTACTCTATCTTACGGCTAGTAGGCCGGATATAATGTTTTCCGTATGTTTATGTGCACGTTTTCAATCATGTCCTAAGGAATCACACTTAATAGCGGTAAAACGCATAATTAGGTATCTTAGGGCACAATTGATTTAGGTTTGTGGTACCCGAAAACTAACCCATTTACCATGACTAGTTATTCGGATGCCGACTATGCCGGTTGTAGGGTAGATAGGAAGAGCACAAGTGGCACTTGCAATTCTTGGGCAATTGTCTTGTGTCTTGGTCTTCAAAAAGCAAAATAGTGTAGCCCTTTCAACCGCCGAGGCGGAGTATGTAGCAGCCGGAGCTTGTTGTGCACAAGTACTCTGGATGAAACATACTCTTCCGATTTTTGATTTACATTTTGATCATGTTAAGATTTATTGTGATAATACTAGTGCTATTCACATGACCAAAAATGCTAATCAACATAGTAAAACCAAAACATATAGACATTAGATATCACTTCTTAGAGATCACTTTGAAAAAGGGACATAGATATTGATTTTGTTTCTACCGATTTTCAATGCGGATATTTTCACAAAACCTTTGGATTATGCACGATTCTTTTATTTGTGGTGAATTAATGTTTGTAAGATTGATACTTAAAATATTTTTTTAATATTTTTAAAATTTTTTTAACCCTTTTTGATGTATGACAAAAAGGGAGAAAATATAAGTTTGGGAAAATATGTGGAGGAAA
>JAVJIF010021341.1:0-57405 GCA_038442645.1 Agave tequilana
TATTTTGTCGTATTACCTTCATCCATGTTTTCTTCCGTCTCCCCTACGCTCTTTTAACTTGCCCTAAATTGATACGCTTTAACTCGCCAGACTGACGTATCTGTACGTCTACGTCGCACATGATCAAACCATCGTAAGCGTGAAATGAAAATATATATTTTTATTAATGATCCAATTAAATAGATAATTGATACAATACAATTAAAGTATAAATCAATTTTTTTCAAATTTATCATTAATACATAAAAAAGTATAAGTTTTCATTCTTCATATATTATCAATCATAAATAAAAAAAATACAAGTCTTCATTCATCTTTGAGGAGTCTTCTGGAGAATTTTCGATAAGATCGTCAATTGTTTTATTTAACTTCTCTTTTCTGCATCCAGCCAATCCTTCCCATATATTGTTATCTCGATCGCATCCGATGCCAGACAGTTCCTCATATCATTCAGCACTCGACCACGAAGCTACTCTACATTCTGGAGGATTTAGTAAATCACGCGCCATGATGAAAAGTACATGATAAGTTGATGCTTGTGATTTTCACCATGCCAAAATATCAAAATTTTCAAATCTTGAGTCTTAATTGATCTCAGGGTCACAGCATGTTGTATACAATAATGAAGTTCGTTTAAAGAGTCAGAAGTTCTAGAGATTTTGTAGAGCTTACAGAGAGAGCTTGTAGAGCTTAAAGACTTGAAACTTGAGAGCTTGTAGAGAGACCTTGAGAAGCTTCTAGAGAGAATAGAGAGATTGTGGAGTTGAGAAGATGAAGATGAATAGTTTTTGTTGCGTGAAATGAAGTAGGGAAGTCCAGTATTTATAAAAGGAGGAGAAAGTATTTTTTGCAATTTTTATTTCGCAAAAAACACAAAAAAAGACCTCACATACCGTTAAGGGAGGTTTTTGCAAAAAAAAAATTGCAAATCCCCCCCTCAACGGCGATAATAGCTGTTGGGTGCAGCAAAATTTTTTTTGCAAACCCCCCAACGGCTCTTAGAGCCATTGGGTTTGCCCGGCCCGCCAAGCCCAACAGCTCTAAGAGTCGTTGGTTGCATTCCGGGTCGTGTCCGCCCAGACGAGTCGGCCTAGTGGGTCGTGCCAGGCACATGTCAAGCGCGGGCCTGGCACGACCATCGGGCCCTGAGCCGCCAAAAAGGCGGACCCAGGGCGGCCCACTGGAACCCCCAGACCCGAGCCCGGGCGGTCGGCCTGGCCCGGGCTACCCCGCTCGTGCCCTGCGGGTTTGCCGGCCCCGGCCCGGCCCAATTAACACCCCTACAAATGACAAGTTTGAATGTTTGTGTCGACTTGTGAAGCATATTCCCAAACATTTGAAGCTTACACATAGCATATGCACTCCATTCTCTCCCCCAAATAGACATGCATTTGAGTTAATCATTTTGAAATTCCAGAGGGAACACTACCAATACTGATAAAGCAAGGAATGCACACTATGAATTTCATAACCCAAAAATTAAAGTGGGACTGGTTATTAACAATGTTCTGCAAAGGAAAATAAAGTAACACAGGAAAAAATGCCTTGGTGCAGACATGAGAACATTTCGACTGTTGTAAGTTGAACAAAGAAAAGTGTTTTTACAGGCATGGTGTGTAGGTGAAGTTGTGTGTGTGAACAGAAATTGTAAGAGTAGAAAGTTATCT
The DNA here is from genome assembly GCA_038442645.1 of Agave tequilana. NCBI lineage: Eukaryota > Viridiplantae > Streptophyta > Magnoliopsida > Asparagales > Asparagaceae > Agave > Agave tequilana. Next base: position 1,668 of record JAVJIF010021341.1, read on the forward strand.
GCAATACCTTTGTTTTCAATATTTTCTCCCCAACGAACGGCAGAAGTGTAGACGAAGAACCAACAGTAGCCTTAACTCGTCCTAACAATCTCTCAAGATCTGGTAGCCTGCGTAAATACTCAGCTATGATAGATACTACCCCGGATTGCTTTATCAATCCCTCTACAGCATTAAGCCTATCATTGATTTCATTAATGTCTTTTAGCGGATGGCAGATCCATCTCCTTAGTAGCCGTTTGCCAGATGAAGTTATACAGTGATCGAGATGCTTGTATAATGTTCCTGAAATTATGAAACATAGATTCCACAAGGATAAGAGTAAGAAAATTGGAAATTTGTACCTAAACAGAAAACATTAGCCACAGAAAGGGAAAAAAAAAATTAATACAAGCAAATGAAGGGAAAAGATGTGCACGCTTGCCTGATAAACTACATCAACATTATTGCTGAAAATCTCAAGATTCACAAGAGTCTGCCCGTCCATTCTCAGGCAACTTTTATAAATGTGATATGGTAAAGTTCGCCGTTACGTAAAGCATCATCTAGCTGGTCCCAATCCGATCAAGCATTAAAACGTGTGCAAAGAAAATTTAAGGCATTTTTGTAGCAACACAGAATATCACTAGTCACAGAAAATTCTCTAAGTTTTTAGTTTTTATATACAATCTACCATGACAAAATCAACTGGTAAACTCCAATAGACTCTCTCCTAGCATTAGAGGAATAAACAAAAGTAGAACCTACCTTTGCATACAAGGAAATCTAAAAAAAGAACAAAAACAAAGGGTCACTTTGCCTCTCATGCAGAGATAGTGAAATAATATGTAATATAATTTTACATAGCACTATGAACTACAAAACTAACATGATAAGGATACTTAAAAGATCCAAATTGGTTTTTTAGTATGCCAACCTTCCGCGCCTAGAATGACTTATTAGTTGTAAGAATAATGGAAAATCAGAGAGTATTTTAAGATAACAGATTTTTCTAAAGAGGAAAGGATCAATTCATACTGCACAATTGTTTAGCCTATTTATGAGAATACAAGTCCACCCAAAGCACATATGAAAAGATCACGGTAGCGGAGGCTAACTTAAATTGTTTGTTATTTTTTATTTCAGTTCTTAAAAAAAAGGATACTACATGGATTTGAACCAAGCAATCAGGTTACTGACTGACAGTCGGGTAATTACTAAAAATGCATAGTTTTTGTTGGTCTTTGGTTCAGGGAATTGCAGGTCTCTCGTATTCCTGTGTTTGTACCAGTCCTGCTAAATGAAACTCCCTTGTAATGAACTTTCAAACTAATTCTAGCAAGTGGATTCAGCCTTCTACAGACTTAACTCCCTACAAAGACTACAGATAAATTCACTAAATTACTTAGGTCTTTATTCTAGAATTGCTTTATTCATGCATATTTTGGATCTTTGATCCTCATCTACTATTTTGGTATAGTCCATTTTTTCTATATGACATGCTGAGGTCCAAAGTTCAAACTGATGTATTTAATAAGAAATGCTTCTTTTGAAGCACTAGAATGGTTCCTGAGCCATGCAGATCACATATAATCATAGAAAATCAGGGCTTATATTAATACATAAGAGGTTTAATAGTAAGAAATCAAACAAGAGTAAATCATATGAACTTTCCATCACACATACCTTTAGCCTACTCAAATGTTAACAAGTCCACCCAGAGCACATATAGTAAGATCATGGTGGGCTGTGCAATCAAATGCTGAGGTCCAAGAATTAGATGACCCAGTAAAATATCCTTTAGAATGTATCAGATTTCTAACTTCAGAAGAATCCAGAAAATCTGTACTAGGCGTTACAGGAGTCAGTTGTATTGTTGTGGGACCTGCAATGTAAATTTGAAATTAGTGTTCCACTATTTCAGTGTTAGATGACAATTCAGGACATAACAGAAACCATAAAAGATTAGGTACAGATCAATCTCAGTGTTCTTCCTTCCATTATTGTAATTTAGACAGTTGTTAAAGCGATATTTGGTATAACAGTTAAAAAGAATTCATCAAGCCATCCCCCAAAGAATTAGGATAAAATCATCATTGCTATTGTTGTTATTTCATGAAACAAGCAATGCTACATAATCATTAGAATATGTGTCAGCAGATCTTCCACTTGGCTGACGTAAAGGCAGCAAACACAAGTCACTTCCTATTACCCTGTTGATTCTTCTAAGGACATCAAGGATCCTTTGAGATGAAAACTTTGGATTCTCTTCAGAAATGCAATGATTCAAGTACCAAACTCCAGAGACTAAAGTCTTCACTGAGTCATTGTTATTCCACGAAAGCAAGCATTGCCAATAATTATCACAACGATATCACCAGATTCCTCTACTTGGCTGAAATAAGGCCAGCAGACACATATCACCATCTATAAGCTTGTTCATTATTATCAGAATTTTACATAGAAACAGAAGATTCGCAGAACGAATTCCAACTCCTTTTAATATTTATGCATAACTCATCAAATAAGTAGTCATCTAAAGACAATTAACCCCTACAACACAGGCATCACATTACCTGGTAGGCATGCAAGCACACATGCTACCACTAAATGTACAGTTGTAAACCACCGACATCCATCTAAATATTCAATAAACCTGATGATTTAAACATTCATTAGGGGTCTGGAGCTTAACAAAAAAGACTCTGATGTTAGGATGCACTTTTGGAATTCTTGCAGATAGGCAATAGAAGCTAAGATTGCCATCTTGTGGTAACCTTGCAAAAAATTGATTCCCCCATATTGACATTGCATCTGTCACACACCTAATTCTTCGCAACACTTTGGTGACCTCACCATCTCTTGGCTAATTACTTAAGCACACAGATAACACACTGCTAGATTTAGGTGAAAAGCTAATAATCTATACTTCACTAAATGTTCTGCATAGCACTGCCTAAATTAACCATGTACATGGACAGATAGCTGTATGCACAAACAATTGGCATTATATAAAGATTAGAAAAACATTAAAGACTTACTGTAAAGCCTAGCACATTGATATTTCAAGAGTGAGCAAGACTAGCACGAAGAATACAACAGCAGCATGTATAGATCTGGAATTAAATGACTGCAATTTTCCGTAAGCCAAATCTAGTCATTGCACACAGAGAATCCATTCCTTAACAGATTATTATCTTTACTTAATCAACAAAGCATGAGCTTGTGCAGAGTGCGACAGGCACGCGCGCGCGCACACACACATACGCTCAACAGGATTACAGCTCTTCGTGTCATAGGAAATGATATTTGTCATCTCATGAATAAATAACTTAAGGATGCTATTTGGCATTCCATGTGTTATACACATGCATAAACCCTTTCAATGTCTCCAAGCTAAGTAACCTGCTCAACTGTAAACAAGGGCATTACAGAGAATTCCTAAGCCTGGACATAACTCGTCATGGTAAACCGAACCCAGCTTGGCAGAACTGACTCAACATGCTAAACAGTAATCTGACTGTGACTGATAATCCCTCAAAATACTAGGTACTCTGTAATGCAAACATGATCCAGATCAATTACTAAAATAAATCTACAAAACCCAGACAGAATACATTGGACCTGTCACGGTAACAAACCTAATCCAAAAACCTGCACGCTACATTTCAATGGCAGAACATTCTCAAAAGTTTGGCCTTTTAGTAGGAACTTAGATTATTCCCCTTTCATTCTGCTTGCAATAAATATACAACTCTTAAAGTAGGTTAAACAATTTCTTTTAACAAGTACGCACCTGCTGTAGCATACTTTATGAGTGCCTTATAAGCCTCTTTGGAGAGCCCTGCAATGAAGAAAATAATGAATAAACTTCAAACTAATACATCAAGTAATATCATCAAAGAAAATCCACGCACAATTAAGCTCAATAATAATACTAATAATACTAATAATAATAATAATAATTCACGCATAATTTCACCTGAGGTTCATAAACAATTTCCCTTGGTGAAACCTGCATCACCAAGACATCAATAAATTATGCTGCCTTACAAAAATAAACATGGCTGATGGAGAATTGAGCTTACTTGCATCAGCAAACACCCCAAAGCAGCATGGGAATCATCATCAGAAATTGAACCCACCCAGAACTTTAAAGCAGCACAATCGAGAAAAGCAAATCCATAAATGGGAGAACCATTCTCCACACCCTAAATATCAAGAGGGAGGTTAGTGAAATTAAAGTAGAGATTCTAATGTCAGAAAACTCATAATGCATCCATTAAAGACTCTTGCAAAGATATCTGACAAAAGATTCTCAAAGAACATGTGCACACAGATCGTATTAACTGACAGGTGCTTGATTGGTTAAGGGAAGAATATAAAGGCAAATATAGAGGAGAGTGGTGCAGGGTTCCAATTAGGACTGTAAATGGCAATCAAAATCACTGACCCAATTGAATAAGAAAGAACTCGCATTAAGAACAATGTGATCTCCAAAACCCTCATCTTTCAGGCATCCTATTCCTCCGTTCCATGCTACTCATGAGTTAAAACTGCATGTTGTTCCCAAAAAATAATGATGTGCCGCAACATAATTACAGAAGACATTATGCACAAGGTGGTCAAAATTAACATCATTGTCATTGTTAAAGCGCCAACCAAAACATTACAACTGACAGGTAAAATCGCATTAAGCTGGTCAAATAGACGAGTTGTGCTCCACTAAACATTAATTGGAGATTACAGGAAGATAAGAGAACTATTGGATAAAATATAGAAGTAGTCAACAATAAATGCTAATTGAAACCAAATGCAAGTCAGAAAATTTTCATGTAAAATTGTTGTTGTTGCATGATTATATATGTAATTATGTATATCAATAGAAAGACCATAGCAGAATAAAGTTTAAAATTTTGTGAACACTGAAAAGAGAATCATTATCCCAAATCTTCTCATTTAAATGAGGTCAGCTTGGAACACACACTAAGCTAAAAAAGTTGCAAGGATGACAAATTATTGTAAACAGTTGTCGGCTTGATGTAGGCCTTTTTTTCAAGATTCCTCAAAGAGGTCATCATCATCACCCAAGGCCCTTTCTCATCTCCCATGCATGAAGCCAAAGAACCCAACTAAAAGCATTCCTAGCTCCTATAAGAGATGCTCTCCAGAAAAAGAAAAAAAATGAAATGAAATGAACTAAAACGAAATAAAAGAAAGAAAAGAAAAGTTATCTCAGAGACACATACAGCAAAAAATGCAGTTTGACATAGGTCCTAAGACACCAGGTGAGAGAGATTCCTTTGTTAGCCATGCAATTTTAGCTCATGCAGACAATGAGCAACCCTCCAGAATTCAGAAGACGAAGAAAGGATCTAGTAATCTAAACAAAGAGGAATGTTTATATTGCTTCTAAATCTTAAAGGCATAGTGTAAGGTAAATAGAGAAGTTAAAATACATTTCCACGTGTAAACAAGCAAAAGATTTTATTATAAATTTAGTGATAAATATAATCCAGGATTAAAGCAAAAACACAATGAATCAATCTGCTGTAGAAAAAGGAATGCAAAAGGTATTGTTAGAGTTGGGCAATAAAGTGGCACTTATCAAACAAGATCAATATGGCGAAGTTTGGAAAATTAAGAATGACATGATTTAAAAGAAGTGCGTAATTTTCAAAATTGACAATATTGAGCATGGCACGTAAAGAGAACATTCCATATATAATGGAAGAAGCTGTAAAGCTGGCTTCCAACTGCCCTAACACTAATAATTTTTAAAACTAGTCTAAAAACAACGCAAGTGATGTACCCTTGGTGAATATGCAAGAAACTAGAGTTAATTTTACTACACATGCATGCCACTTGCCCGCAAGTTTAGTAGGAATGGAATTACATTTGGCTATTTGATTGCATGACCTTAGCCTACAAGACACTAGAAATAGTAATACCTACAAACGAACAGGTCATTAAGATTTAATTGCAACTCCCCTTCTGGTGTGCAGTTGCTTTGTAGGAATTAGGCACCCATTAGTATCGTGTTTATGTCAGGTTGACAGCCAATCACATTTCAATTCCAGTGCAGCTTCCTCGAGTTTCAGTTGTGCTCCACAGCCAGCCACATTTTTATGGGAAGAGGCTTTTGACAGCGGTAATGATAATGGAACAAATATAAGACACCAGTACAACATATCACAATAAATCCCAAAAGAGAAAACACATGACAAGGACATGGCCACTAAGTAAATTTATATAATAATATCATATATTGACAAAAAATGAATTATCACTAGTTTACCAAAGAAACATTGACAATGGTCTGTTCTGATAAGAGTATTTTTGTGTGTCCCCGATCATTTATCCTTCAAAGACAAGGTGGAGTGGTATCATCTAGACAGATAGACAAGTAAATTGCCAACAATATAATACACATCAAACATTCTTTTCTTATCTTGCTCAATTTGTGCTTATCATCTAGACAGACTGACGAGTAAATTGCCAACAATGTAATACACATCAAACATTCTTTTCTTATCTTGCGCAGTTCGTGCATGTTTGACAGGTGCCAAAACTGTGTTTGGCTCAGAACAAGTCACGAAGTCTCCATTCTGCCTAAACCAGCTTATGTTGCATTTGTTTATAGTGCAGAGAAGATCTCTCCCATCCCCAGAAAATAGTGCTGATGAACACGTTGAAAATTTACAGAAAAAAGCAAGGAGGGCCAGTTAGAAATTAGAACATGGGTAAACTATAGTAGAAAAAGGTCTTAGAGAACTTGCAAATACACCAAGATAATTCTTGATAGCACTGATAAAATGCGCTGAAAGGTTGTAGAAAGAAATGAGGACCTGTTAGGGATTAGAACATGGGTGAAAATAACAAAAAGGTTTTAGAGAATTTGCAGAAGAAAAACAAGGTAAGCCTTGATATGAGTCAGTGGCAAAGCATGAATCAAAAGATGGCCTAGAATATTCACAAAGGCATGTCGAGTTGTTGGTTGCAGTTATGGTTTACCACTCAAACTCTGTGCATTGGCCAATCAACTAGTTTGAAATTGTCAAATCATTCATCAATCATCAATTTGTGCCATATATAATTTACTTCAAGTACAAGTCTTCAAGCATATTCCAATGACATTGTAATAATATACAAATTTTGGATTTCTTTACATAATTAAGTATAAACTTGTTTGCATACCTAGTAACCATACTAACTAGACCATAAGCTCAAGTCTCGAAAGGAAAAAGCTGAACATTATACATGAGAGATAAGTAGCATCAGATATAACGCACCGCATATCAACAGTAGCATTCCATATAAAACGGGCATAATTGATGCCATAAATGTGCAGCATACATGTAGAAAATAGATAAACAGCAAATAAATGGTAATTTTTAAAATAATAAATATACTATATTCAAATAAACAGCTGATATTATAGTAAAAGAGCATCAAACAATGAAAAAAGTGGTACCTCTTTCAAAGCAAGAAGGTGAACAGCATTTGGTCCAATGCTATAGTCAGTTGTGGTGGATGGAGTGGACACATGAACTAACTTTCTTTCAATTACCTGAATTAGTGGCATTTAGTGGCATCCATACATCATTTATATTGCCAAGAAAAATCATAGATAAGAAATATAGAAACCCAAACATAAAACCCATAAACAAGAGATATGAGGATTACCAGATATATGGGTCAGTGTTAGTACACATTGATAAAACAAATAGGATAAGGATTAACAACTTATATATGGAAGATGATTGAAATTTTATTACAGATTATTTTAAAATAAATAATCACCGAAAGCATAACCAACTAGACAAAACTACACAGAGAGATCTTCATTCATCGTGACCCTCGAAGGAATGTAGAAGGCTGAACTTTATAGGAGGCACAACTAAGCAACGTATCATGAATGAATTGTGAATATCATGTAACTGAATGAACATTTGCTAGTTATTAGGAAACTCATTGTATTTATCTCACTTTCACCTTTACCTCCACTCCATTATGTACAAGTAACAAAATGTCATTAGAATAATCTAACATGTTATTCATGGGCCCTAGGGACAAAATATTTTTTTGTAAATTGTACTTATAGTGTCATCCTTATACTCAAGCAACGGTAGTGTGGTGTAGCTCGAAATTCTACTAAGAAACAAGAGCCTATGTCTCAAACTTTTATGGATTTTGAAAACGGAAACAAAAGAAAAAAAAATTTGTGAAGAGCAAAAGTATTAAGTTCCACTATCATTACTTCTAACAAAAGCTGAAGTGACAGTTCCATGAAATGCCAAATTTAAAAAGGACATATCACCCACATGAGGGATTACTTTTTTAGCTCCAGATCCTACATTAAAGATTGTAAAAAACTTAGAGAGATGTCTCTACATCAGAGTCGGTCTTGAAGCTCGTGCTATGTAGTAAGCATTTATTAGAAATATGCAACGGAGCTTTGTCAGACCTTTTTCCCCTTGTTTTATATGCTTTTCATGCATGCAAGATCTGAGAACAAAATGACTAAATGTTTCTGCCACAACCTGAAAGTCAGGTGCCTTGTAGAGAGTTTGCAGAGGTAAGTACCAAATCTAGAGAACCCTTGGAGGCAAGTATACAAGTGATAGTGGCAGAAATTTGATGCATGTGATTAAAACTTAATCTCAAGTTTGATGCATTGATTAGAATTTAATCTCGAGTACAATGGACCTTGATTGATCCTCTAATAATTATTCTATCTAGCAGGCGCTTCTCCTTGTGGGCTGCAGAATCAGTTTGTTCTAACAGAAATAGGCATTTTATGTAGGCAACAACTCTGCTTACCATGTGCACCACTAGTACACTAATATACTTCAGCCAAAAAGGATCGTCTCACTACCATTTTCATTCTTTACTATAATAAATAACTCAGATAGGTAATGATCTGTTCTTTATGTGTACGGAGACACAGGAAGAAAGTTTGACACACTTCCCGTAGGCCAGTCAATTGTGTATAGTTAAAACAATCTTATTTCCACTCACAACTGTTGTGTGAATGCAATTTCTTTAGGCAAAGTCTCATGACTTTCGTTGAAGCTTGAAAATGGGATCAGAACTACTCGTGTCGTAGGCCCACTGCTTCATGCATCTGTATATGTAACTTTGGTATATATTTTCCCCACATAACCCGTTATAGGCCATAGTCCATTTAAACACTATTTTGTGGTTTGCTGAACCTTTAAATGTGCCTTCTTTAAGTTGTAACAATGAGTTTCTCTTGAGGTATAAGAAGTCAAACAAATCAATTTGTGAATCAGGCAAAAGACTTAAGCCAAGAGTGGCTCTACATGAAACTCAGTGTAGGCAGAGGCCAATATTGGAACTTGGAATTTTGAAAATTATTGAGGTCCATATATAGGGCAAACTTACATCAAGCGCCTGCAGTAGAATTTCAAAACCTGTACAGGCCCATACATTCGCATCGACAAGAGATCTGTGAGCAGGGATCAAAATCTCGGCCGAGTCGGATACGACTCGGCCGAGTCGTATCCGACTCGGCCCCCCTCCGGTCCAACTCGGTGGCCCGAGTCAGGTAAGTATCGCCGAGTCGGCCCGGATCGGGTCCGACTCGGACCCGACTCGGCGACCCGTGACTGCGCCCTTAAAAACGCGATGAGGGAGAGAGAGAGATCAGATCTGATCTCTCCCTCTCTCTCTCTCACTCGCCGTCCCCCCCGCGACGCCCTCGCCGTCCCCCGCCGTCGCCGTCGCCGTCGCCTGCAGGTATGTTCTCCCCTCTCTCCCTCTCTCTGTGCCTCTCTCTCTCCCTCTCTTTCTCTGTCTCTCTCCCCCGCAGCGGCGCGCTCTCTCTCTCTATCTCTCTCTCTCCTCCCCCTCCCGCAGCGACTCTCTCCCGGCTCTCTCTCTCCGCAGCGACTCTCTCTCTCTGTCTCTCTCTCTGTCGGTGGCTATCTCTCTCTCTCCCCCTCTGTATCTCTCTCTCTCTGTCGGACTCTCTCTCTCACTCTGTATCTCTCTCTCTCTGTCGGATTCTCTCGCTCTCTCTGTATCTCTCTCTCTGTATCTCTCTCTCTCCCCCTCTCAGTCTCTCTCCCCCTCTCTGTCTCTCTCTCCCTCTCCCTGTCAGTCTCTCTCTGTCTCTCTCTCTGTCCCTCTCTCTCTCTCCGTCTCTCTCTCTCCTCCACTGTGTTCCCCTCTCTCCTCTGTCTTCGTCTCTCTCCCTCTCTCTGTTCCTCTCTCTCTCTAATTAATTTGCATTTAATGTCATTTAATTTAGTTTAGTTTAGGTAAAGTTAATTTAACTTAATTTAGGTTAATTTAATCTAATAAAATTTTGTAATTACGTTAGGTAATTTAATAATTTTATTGAAGTTCGGTAATTAAGTTAGTGTAGGTTAATTTAGTATAAACTAGTTTAGTTTAATTTAATGTAGTTTCATTTAATTGAATTTAATTTAATTTAAATTAGTTTAGTTAACTTAATTTAGGTTAATTTAATTTAATAAAGTTTTGTAATTAAGTTAGGTAATTTAATAATTTTATTGAAATTAGGTAATTAAGTTAGTGTTGCTTAATCTAGTATAAACTAGTTTAGTTTAATTTAATGTAGTTTCATTTAATTGAGTTTAATTTAATATTTTTAATTTAGTTAATTTTAGTTTTAATTTAATTTAACAGATAATTTTTTTAAATTTCAGTATGGCTCCAAAGCAACGCGATATTGGATGGGAACATGGTACCCCTGTTGGTGGAAGTAGAAAACTTGTGAAGTGCAATTATTGTGGGAAACAAGTCCATGGTGGTATCACTAGATTGAAGCAGCATATAGCACATGTACCCGGTTAGGTGGAAGGATGCTTGCGAGTATCAAAAGAGATATCTCAAATAATGAGACATCTTTCTGAAGGTAGCAAAGAAAGAGCGGCCATTAATCTAAAAAAGACCGACTTATGAGATCTTTAAGTGAGGAAGATTTCTACGATGTGACCGAAGAAGATTCTGATAATGAAATTGAAGAAGTTGGTGGTTTAGAAGGAGTTAAAAGAAGACAACTGAAACAAGCCATGAAAGAAAGTCGTGAAATGGCTTAGAGATCGGCAGAAAGAGTTGATATTGGTGGCAGTAGTTCACAGCCTTCAGGATCAGGGAGTAACCGTGGATTGCGTCGGAGTATGACTATGAGAGAAGCTGAAATTCCAGCTCGTGGTATTGATCCTTACATGTTCCCAACAAAACAGAAATCAATCAAAAGCATGTTCTCAATTGAGAATATGAAAAAAGTTGGGAAATCCGTGGCGAAGTTCTTTCACTACAATGCAATACCATTCAATGCAGCTGATAGTGGTCCTTACTACCAAGCCATGATTAATACTATTGCGGAGGCAGGTCCAGGTGTAAAAGGCCCTACAGGGTACCAGATTGGCAATCTCTATTTAGAGGAGGAAGTGAAAGAAATTGGAGTATATATTGCTTCAATAAAAACAAAATGGCCGCAGTATGGTTGCACGATCATGTGTGATGGATGGAGTTCTCATAATAGAAAGCCTATTGTTAATTTCATGATTTATTGTGATAGAAGCATGATCTACCATACTTCTGTTGATACCACTAATATCTCGAAGACTGCTGAGTATATATTCTCGCTAATGGATAAAGTTGTTGATGAAGTTGGCGAAGAAAATATCGTGCAGTTGTAACAGATAATGAGGCAAGTTTCAAAGCAGCTGGTCACATGTTGATGGAGAAGAGAAAACATTTGTTTTGGTCTCCCTGTGCAGCACATTGCATTGATTTGATGCTTGAAGATATTGACTCTTTGAAATCAGTCAAGGAGACATTGGATTATGCTAAGATGATCACATCATTCATTTACAATAGCCTCAAAGTGGTGAATTTAATGAAGCTATATACCAAAGATAGAGATTTGTTGAGACCAGGTATAACACGGTTTGCCACCGAGTTTATTTCTATTGAAAGCCTTTTTCGCTATGAGCAAGATTTGAAAAGAATGTGCACGACTACCGAATGGCGTGAATTCAACAAGGAAAGGAGTAGAAGAAGTGTGCGAGATAAGGTTGCTAATCTCATTCTGACTGACCGGTTTTGGAAGAAGGCAAGAGAGGTCCAAAACATTATGAATCCTCTTGTTAGAGTCTTGAAGATAGTGGACCAGGACAAGAAACCTACACTATCTATTATATATGAAGCTATGGATAGAGCAAAATTGGCTATAAAGGCCTCAAATAAGAACTGGAAGAAGTACTGGGACATCATTGATAGAAGATGGGAGGGACAATTGCATAGACACTTGCATGCTGCTGGTAATTCATTTGCCTAGAAATCATATTTGTTGACTAGAAATTGAAACTGTCATATCATAACAATCGTTTGCTTACATTATTGCAGCATATTTTTTAAATCCAACACTCCAATATTCAAAAAACTTTTCTACACATCCAGAAGTGAGATATGGATTAAAGGAGGTCATTAAAAGACTGGAGCCAGATTTGACTAAACAAGCAAGCTATTAATGAGGTAATAATAATTTATTTATTTCATCGATATAAATATTAACACTTGTGATGTGTATTCTCACAGATAAAATTATTTGTGGATGGAGTTGGAGAATTTGAAAGCTCACTAACTAGAAGAGCAGTGCAACAATCTCTTCCAGCTGATTGGTGGATTAATTATGGCGAAGAAGCTCCCAATCTGCAGAAAATTGCCATCAAAGTCTTAAGCCAAACATGTTCTTCATCGGGTTGTGAAAGAAATTGGAGCACGTGGTCGCTAATTCATACAAAACTGCGCAACCGGTTGGCAATGAAAAAGTTGCATAAACTAGTATATGTGCATTACAATATGCGGTTGCGAGTAAGAAACTTGACATGCAAAAGCGACACTGATGATTATTACAACCCAATTGATCTGAACATTATTTTCAATGATGATATTTTGGATGAGTGGATTCGTGAGGGAGAACAGCCGATGTTACCACCAGATGACTTAGGTTGGTTAGATGAAGGTATTCGTCATACTGACGAAAGTGGCGGTGATGATGGTGATGGCGGTGATGATGGTGATGGTGGTGGCGATGATGGTGGTGAGGGTGATGGCGGCAGTGATGGTAGTGATGGTGGTGATGTTGAAGATACTCATGGTGTTGGTGGAAGCCAACGAGATGATGCTTTAACATGGGATTCACAATATTATGCCACACAAGATACAGATCATGGAGGCCGGGCGGGGATTTCACAGCAGCGTAGGCATTTGGATCGGTTGGTCGAATTCAGTTCTAGCGATGATTATTCGAGTGGACATGATAACTACTCACATGGTCATCATAGTCTTGAAGGCCATTTACATGGGTTGGGTTTGACATCTGGCCAATATTCTGGCACTGATTATTCTAGCACTGGTGAATACTCTACTAGCAGCACTGAATATCGAGATTTTGGGTATTATCACCATGCAGCTGATATTGCACAACCCCTACCGCCATATTACTCTGATAGTGGATCCTCTGGTCAATCATCTCAGCCTACAGGATCTCACCCACAAACATATCATTATCCTTATGGAAACTATATGCCTGGTTTCTATACTTATCGCGGGCCAAATGATAATGATGATTTGGAGCCTCCTCGTAATTCAATATGGAAATGACTATATTAGCAGGTACTTATGAATTATTTTGTGCAATTTACTATATTATGCATGTATTTTGATATTTTTCTACCAATGACGCTTGTATTTATGCTTTCACGTTATGTTTTGAGTGTTAGGTGATATGTTTTGAATATGTGATGCATGAATTTGGATGTTTACATTTTTTATGATTTGTCATGATTTTTTCATAATTTTTTTGGTGCTCTATGTAGCGTTTTTTGCGTATCGCCCGAGTCCGATCCGAGTCGCCGAGACCGATCCGTCTCGGTGCCGGCCGAGTCGGCGGCCGAGACCGAGACTTTGAACCATGTCTGTGAGTTGCTCTCTCATATTCTTGTTTCCATGGTACAAAATCTTGGTATCAGCATTGGCCAATTTTTTTAGTATCAATATCACCAATATCGGCCATGCCAAACGTATCAAGGATACTGGCCCCAATATTAAGCGACATTATAAGGTTAATATCATATTGGATAGCTCAAAACCTAATACAATATTTCCAATACATATTGACTGATATTTGAAACCATGCTTGTTTCCTTTCAAATTACACTACTTGATTTTTTTTTATTATGGGTTCTTTGAATTATTGGATATAGAATTTCATTGAAAGAGGGTAATTTGGTTCACTTGTCATGAACATGTTCAAGATTAGTTAGAAAACTTAAAAATTAGAAATATGAATTTAAGTAACATAGAAAAATATCTACTTGAAACCTTGAGAGTAGGTGAATGAGCAAAAAAAAATATCATTTTCAAGCGGCATTTTTTAATTTTGATTATGAATGTTTTCAAATTTAGGTTAAATAGTTTGTTTGTCATCAAGCATTTTGCACTGCCTATAAGTTCGTTCCAACCTTCAGCTCTCCTTTCAAGGTTCATCGGCATTGAACCAATTGAGCGCATTTCTAAGATTTGTTCAACTTTTGGAAGACCTTGTGTTATGACACCAGATCCGGATTTTTTTTCATCTATAAGTGTAACTAATTTAACCTATAATTATAACCGACCTTAACATGGACACTCTTTTTATGAAGCCATGTCATGTCAGACTCCTGCATGTTGTGTCAAACATGTACCGGATACGTGTAAGACACGTGACATGTGTATAGAATGTCATGTGTCGAGGACGTTTTTCCTTTGCGACATAATGTGCTTTGCAACAGTCGTTTTTCTGTCTGAATGAAGTTACAAAGTGAGTCCATGTTCTTTTTCTATTGCAAATCAATTTGGGGATGAAAACTTTTAATGATACCTGAGTATTTCTGGTTGCATTCAATTCAACTTTGATTCATTTTTTTTTTTTGATGGAAGAATGATGTGAAACGGAAGGCCCTATGGTATGGTATATCAGTGATAAATCCAAATTCCGCAACGTTTCACCAAAATAATGATCTGGTAGGAAATAAATCTAAACTCGTTCTGTCACACGATGGATTTTAATAATAATTTGCAATTGTAGTTTAGACAATCATCATCTCAAGAATTTCATTACAATGCTCAGTTAACATGAAACAGTCCTACTCGCAATATCAATACCAGTAGATAAACAAGTGTAAACAAAAGCACACAACTCACAGTTTATAGTGGACAGCAGATTAATATGATAAAATATCAGAGAATAACTTTTCAGTGTAATCTAATTAATAATCTGGCTGCTGAATTAAATAATTTACCTACTGAGAAGCTACGTTCTCAGGTTTACTTTAGTTGCTATTGATTTGCTGTTGCTAATCCTTGACTGACTTTGAACTTGCTGTTGCAGGAACCGGAGGCATGTAAAAATCGGATCGGTTCAGTTCTGTTGGACCTGATAGACTTCTTTGTTTCTAGAATCTTGGGCGGCAGCACATAGACAAGATCAGAGAAGGACTGGATCTGAAACTTGTCGACTTCCTCACTTCCACCTTAACCAAACAGGCCCTACATTGACAGTGTTGGGCTTGACTGCGTGAGCTCGCGAGAGAGACGACGAAGGATCATCGACTTGCTGAAGAAAGGACCAGTCGAAGAGGTTGAAGGCGACGTGATTTAGTGATGACGGGGATGCTTCAGTCGACGGATGTCATAATGCAGAGAAGGGGAATGACCGGTTGATGGAGCTGCTGTTGAATGGCGACAACGCGGTGGAGATGGTTGCCTCGCGGTGGTGCATGAGGACGTGGAGAGGAAAAAACAGAGGTCTTTTGGGTTTCTTTTTGGTTTGCAGGATGAAGAAAAAAGAAAGAAGAAGATGAAGGGGTGGGGGCCACTTGAGGGGAAAAAGATAAGAGAGAGGCAGCACGTGAGGATGTGGGAAAAGGGGTTTTGTTGGGGTTTTTTTTTCTTTCTCTCTTTCCTGTTGGCTTTGTAATATTTTTTGTTTTTTTTTTTGGCTGTGAACAGGATTTGATATGAGATTAGGATTTAAGATAGGATAAGAATAGAGAAGTGGAGATAAGATTTGGAGGGGATAATTTGAATATTTGGATTATGGTTTCACACTCAAAATCCGGGAAGATCGAATTTCACACTCGAACTCACAAAGATAAGATATTTTCATTTCGAAAACAACTTAAATTTCACTAATAAATCTCCATTACAATTTTATTGGAATCATGCCTTAATATAGGCTTACAGAATTGAGGACTTTCTCCACGTAGTCGATGTGGGACTAAAAAGGAGAAATACAAAGTTAAAATAAAGAAAATAACGACTCAATTAAATAAAAAATACAGACTCGATCCAATCGACTGAAACAACTCAAACAGTGAAGCTCTTTGGATGTCCGCATCATTCTCCCCAGGTGGGAGAAAACTCGACTCCGTCGAGTTTGGTGTAGAAAGCTCCCGTAACGCTTCAACACAACTGGGTCTACCTGCTGCAACTCACCACTCAATAGGTAATATTCATTTTAAACAATCAGATATCATTAGAATACACCAGATAATTTAATCATCTAAAATTTTATCACATTTCACTGCTGTATTGGGATGAATATCTGAGAGTGGACTCAATGTGGGGACTCTCATAAAATGGCTCAGAGAAGGCTTACAACCAGTAGGTTGTTAGCGTTAAATTAAATACCTGTATCCACTGAATTCCCAACATTGAAAATAGGACTAATCTCAAAATCTTTAAAAGATATAACATGAATATTATAATTTGAATTCTACAAGATTTCAAAAAATCCAACACTACAGCATGCAAATCATTAACAGTTCCCGAGGAAACCGCTTCGGACGAATATGAACCATCTTAAGTTGTCAACAGTAAGAGTTTTAAATAACTTCCTGACACAAGTTCATAAATTGTAGTTAGCGTTGCATTGTTCAAATGTATCACTGATTTCTCATGTGTAGATCGTGCACGTGTATGAAAATGTGATGCAGACTTAGATATGCAGACTCAGAATACTCTAGAATGAACGGTAGCAGGGATCTCATTTTAGTGCCTACATATGCAAAGGAGTAACTTGACTCCCTATGGGATGGAAAATTTTTAGGCACTTGGTTCAGTGGGTCAACAATACTCACGACCTCTATCAAAGGGATGATTAGGCGTACCAGCATAAATGTATGTGATAGTTTACCTATTACTTTGTTAATGATGACAAGAGATATTTTAACAGGTAAAGTCTGAGTAAAAATACCCTTTGATTTAACTGTAAGGGAGAAAAAGTTGATACTCTGCAGACTGTGAGGTTCTCCCATAATGACATCCCTTAAGTTTTCGAATGCAGATCGACCATAGATGAAAATATCCCTGATCTGACCATCATCTTTTGTCACTATATAGTTCCAAAATTTATCCTTATAAAAGTGGATGTTTATTGGGACAATGCACGATTGGTTGACCTCCAATGACAACTTATCAACTTGCCATTTAAGATCGATTTGCTTGGTAGGATTCAACCTAAAGTGTGGCAAGTCGGGAAGATTAGCTCCTGGGCTTAACTCAATGGCGTGTTGGATATCACGCGTCAGTAATAGCTTATCCGGGAGATTATTGAAAAAGGCAATGATAGATTCCTTGACGATAGGGCCGACTTCGGGGAGGTTCAGAGCACTGTTTTTAAGAGAGATATCAGTAAACTCTGTAATGTCTGAAACAACTTCAAGAGGACTCGAAGTATTGGACTTCTCAAGGTTACACCTATAGTCTTTTCGTCAAGGTCTGAGTTTTCAGATTCTTCCGCCTGGCAAATGGGTTCTTCAGAGAGGACATCAACAAGCTCCGTGATCATAAGGGTAGGTGTCGGTAATAGAGGAGGCAGATGTTGACGACCAGAGCAGACAATGACAGTAGGAGTTGACAGTAAATAAAGTGGAGAAGGTGGTATCGGTAGTAAGGGAGGAAGGGACTCTGAATTTATTACAGGTGGTTTCCTAACTTGAGCGACTTTGATTAGAGTTGGGCAGTTGGCAGCAACATACCCATAGCCTTGACACTTATAACACTTAATCGTGGGACTAAGCTTAGAGTAGTCTCTGTCACTAGACTCTTTTATCACGGACGTGCTGTTATCAGACTTCTCGACTTTAGTGATGATCCTATCTAGGGTTTGATTAGAGGACTCCATGATTTGGATCAGGTTATCAAGTTGAGCACTTATGGCGGCAAGTGCCATGGCAAGCTGGGAATCCATAGGGGTGGGATGAGAGTTACTAGATGCAAAAAAATTTTATTTTTATTTATTTTATTTTTTTTAAATTATTTGATGCAAAGAAAATATGATGTAAAAGTTTTCCTACCTAAACCATGCTCTGATACCAAACTGATGTGAAACGGAAGGCCCTATGGTATGGTATATCAGTGATAAATCCAAATTCCGCAACGTTTCACCAAAATAATGATCTGGTAGGAAATAAATCTAAACTCGTTCTGTCACACGATGGATTTTAATAATAATTTGCAATTGTAGTTTAGACAATCATCATCTCAAGAATTTCATTACAATGCTCAGTTAACATGAAACAGTCCTACTCGCAATATCAATACCAGTAGATAAACAAGTGTAAACAAAAGCACACAACTCACAGTTTATAGTGGACAGCAGATTAATATGATAAAATATCAGAGAATAACTTTTCAGTATAATCTAATTAATAATCTGGCTGCTGAATTAAATAATTTACCTACTGAGAAGCTACGTTCTCAGGTTTACTTTAGTTGCTATTGATTTGCTGTTGCTAATCCTTGACTGACTTTGAACTTGCTGTTGCAGGAACCGGAGGCATGTAAAATCGGATCGGTTCAGTTCTGTTGGACCTGATAGACTTCTTTGTTTCTAGAATCTTGGGCGGCAGCACATAGACAAGATCAGAGAAGGACTGGATCTGAAACTTGTCGACTTCCTCACTTCCACCTTAACCAAACAGGCCCTACATTGACAGTGTTGGGCTTGACTGCGTGAGCTCGCGAGAGAGACGACGAAGGATCATCGACTTGCTGAAGAAAGGACCAGTCGAAGAGGTTGAAGGCGACGTGGTTTAGTGATGACGGGGATGCTTCAGTCGACGGAGGTCATAATGCAGAGAAGGGGAATGACCGTTGATGGAGCTGCTGTTGAATGGCGACAACGCGGTGGAGATGGTTGCCTCGCGGTGGTGCATGAGGACGTGGAGAGGAAAAAAAAAACAGGTCTTTTGGGTTTCTTTTTGGTTTGCAGGATGAAGAAAAAAGAAAGAAGAAGATGAAGGGGTGGGGGCCACTTGAGGGGGAAAAAGATAAGAGAGAGGCAGCACGTGAGGATGTGGGAAAAGGGGTTTTGTTGGGGTTTTTTTTTCTTTCTCTCTTTCCTGTTGGCTTTGTAATATTTTTTGTTTTTTTTTTTTGGCTGTGAACGGGATTTGATATGAGATTAGGATTTAAGATAGGATAAGAATATAGAAGTGGAGATAAGATTTGGAGGGGATAATTTGAATATTTGGATTATGGTTTCACACTCAAAATCCGGGAAGATCGAATTTCACACTCGAACTCACAAAAGATAAAATATTTTCATTTCGAAAACAACTTAAATTTCACTAATAAATCTCCATTACAATTTTATTGGAATCATGCCTTAATATAGGCTTACAGAATTGAGGACTTTCTCCATGTAGTCGATGTGGGACTAAAAAGGAGAAATACAAAGTTAAAATAAAGAAAATAACGACTCAATTAAATAAAAAATACAGACTCCAATCGACTGAAACAACTCAAACAGTGAAGCTCTTTAGATGTCCGCATCAAAGAATCTATGTAACTATGTTTTTTAGGTGTTAATATCTCTAATACAATTTTTGAAGTTCGAATTCATTCATTTCTATTGTGCAATGTATGAACAACGTGTGTGTGTGCATGGAGTGTGGATCACAAGACCTGCAATGGCATTGTAGATAGCTATCTTCAGGAGATGCCATGTATAGATGTAATCTGCTCCACATATCTTGATCTATACACCTTAGTTATTAGTCCAAGGATGAAACATGAAGTACCTAACAATATTTAACCATGACAGTAGTATGTTTATTTCAAAAGTATCCTTAAGGGACAAGTTAGATGTACTGACTACTGACTAGTGACCACTCCACAAGCCTCAAGCGGATTATGGAGGATAAGAGATACCAAAGGACCAAATAGATAAATAAACAAACAAATAAACAGTAACAATGTATCATTAAAGAATTGTAGTTTTATTGAAAAAGAAGCAGCAACTGGTCCATGTCATACTTACAGAAGCTCCCCCTCTCGCTTTGCTTGATCTGAAGTTTCAAGTTGTTCCATTCGACCAACTTATACCTTTTGAAACATATAACATCAGTGCAGCCAGGATCCGTTAAAAGTGAGATAGAAACTCACAGAACAAAATAGACATGTACAATGTAAATCAATGTAGCAACTTTAAGAAGCAAATGCCTTTTCAGTATAGCAAAATAATCATAATGAACCAATTCTGAAGCAACAGTTAGTATGATAAGAAGAAGAAAAATCATGTCCCACCCATTGCAATAGGAACCATGATGTGAAACATGTACGGGGGCAGAAGCAATAGATAAAATAACTCAATAAAACTTTCACTAACAAGAACGATTGTTGGTAGGAAAGCTTAAAATAGTTATTATTAACTATATTTTTTTAACGTGCATATGCTTATCGATTTTAAATATTAAAGTATTAATTCAATACTAATGTTATGCAGGTGCAGTTCAATGATCAATAAAGAAAACTATGGACTACTGGACAAGCAGAATCTCACACTCACAATTTTATAGTGGATAGGGATCAATATTGATAAGAAATTAGAGATGTAAAATATCAAGCTTGTAATATAAGTAGTTCTGAATTGAATTTGTACCTCTGGTGCCTTCTGAATTGCTATGGATGTGGAGTTCTTTTCCTTACGAATCCAACACATCGAAAATCGTGTGATTTGGACTCTGGATGAGAGAGATATAGTCCGAACAAGGGAGGTCGTTGCGGTAAAATTTTGCTCGCGCAAAAGGTGATCAGCTGGCTATCTCTGGCGCAGGAGAGTGTTTTTATGGGCTTCAGCAGTGAGAGGAGATGTGTAAGAGGATTTGAGGCGGTTGTGACGAGGCTTTTGAAGTTTGTCGACGAAGGCGTTTAGTTGAGAGAAGGAAGAAATTTAACATGAATATAAAAGAAGAGAAATAGAGAGAAATAAAACAATTACGGCATCCCACCAATAATTGAGTCTAATAGGACATCCCACCAATAATAAAGAAGAGGATTAAGAAATTCATATTAAGCTCAATTGAGAGTAAAAACTTCCATTGACTGTTGTATCTTGAAAAGGTGAATACATAGAGCATTTGTATAGGCTACAAAATTATACTTCTACTTCTATTTGAATTACATAATCAAACTCCTAAAAGAAATCAAAAAATCTAAAAGAAAGAGAAAAATACATGAAAAGAAAACCTACATGAAAAGGAAACCAAAAATTCTATTATAATTTTGATTGCTAAAAATCAAAAATTAAGAAATAGAAGCTAGTAATTATAATACTACTGCAACTACTGCATTCATGTCGAGTTGGCGCATTTTCTCCAACAATGATTGATACACTAAGTTTTCGTTCCGTTGTTCTTATCATTCTTCCCATATTGGAGAGAGCTCGACTCCGTCGAGTCAAAAGTGATCTCATCTTTCTTCAATCTGTTGGGATTAATCTGTTGTAGTGTACTTTGATCTTTTATGAGTCAACATTCAGTGCTCTTTTCCTTTTCATCGAACAAATACTTATAAATTATGATAACTTCATCATCTAAAATTTTATCAATCCAATACATTATATTGGGTAAATATTTGGAATTGGAGGAAGGGATGGTCTCTCAAAATAGGCTCATGGGATGGCTCATCAATAAAAAAGTTGCAAAAGTTAAAATCCAAATCTTTGTAATCCACTAGATCTTCAATATTGAAAATAGAACTAATACCAAACTCTATAACATAAACATTACAATTTAGTTTATTTAAGATTTGAAACGGAGCAATACTAGAAACACGTAAAACAACATCTCCAACATTAAAAGTTTTAAACAATTTCCGAATATCAATTCGCATCTCGAAGTTGGCGTTATGCTGAGCAATATTATCCATGACTTCCTTGTGTAAATCGTGATGTGATTTCATATGCACATGTGATGCAAAAGATGATAATGCAGACTTATGAACGACTTCAGTTTGACAATCGATTAGGGGTTGAAAAGCAGTGGAGAATTTCAGTTCCGGACCAAACATGTGCCATATAATTCTCCAAATGTACAGATAAAAATCAATAGAGACTAGACACAATTATGGAACTCTTCTAGTTGTGGACTTGAATTATGGTACCTTAAACGGGTGAGACACTGAAAGTGGGGTAACGACTCTAATAAATTATTTTTGAATACCTCAAAGAATATTGCATTGATGCAACTTTCATTATCCTCAATGACTCTACAGTTCTTGTATCATATTTATGACAAGGCAGTGATAACAATGAGGAAGTGAGTCAAAGGTGTGTCTTAATGCAGTTGGGTGTAATGTCATTAGAAAAGAAGATTTAGAAATTCGTAATAAATTCAATTGAGAGTAAAATCTTTCATCGATTGTTGTATCTTGAAAAAGTAAATACATGGAGCATTTATATAAGCTACAAAATTGTACTCCTACTTCTATTTGAATTACATAATCAAACACTTAAAAGAAATCAAAAGTTTAAAAGAAAAAATACATAAAAATGAAACCTACATGAAAAAGAAACCAGAAATCATACTACAATTCTGATTACTAAAACCAAAAAAAGAAAAAGAAATAGAAGTTAGTGATCCTAATACTAGTAGAACTACTGGATTCATATCGAGTTAGCGCGTCTTCTCCAACGATGATAGATACACCAAGTTTTCATTTCGTTGTCCGCATCAAACCTTCTAGAACAAGGAACATCACATACATGATCAGATTCATCAGAAGGGCCTGATGTTGTAAGGTTTCACAGATTATAATCACTATATTCAAACTATTTTTTTAATCTTTTCATGCATTTAAAGTCTTAAAGGGTTCAATCATCATTGTTTTCACTATGACAGAAAACTTAGATAGTGTAGCAAACCAATGCACTTACCCACGAGCAATCAACTTGTGAACAGCATCATCGATTCCAGACTCAGAAATTCCAACCTGGTCAAATGGCAAATATTATTAGATCAATCTTTTTGCGGAACCTTCACGAGTTGGAGTTCCTTTATAAAATGATCCTATTTTGATGGGAAAAGGTGATGGTGATGATGATGAAGAAATTAATTTACATATAAAAAAGGAAAACTCCCTAGATACAGTTGTTAAAAATGCAAAGCAACATGAGAACATACTTAATTTCTGATGAAAATGTAATATATTATGTATCAGTGTTATGGGACAAGGATCATGACAATCCAATGAGCGTACCCATACTCTAGGGACTTGAAACCCAAAAGAGCAGTTCCGGCCATCCTAAGGAAAGTTGTTGATGATGGCTAGATGGTGTGGAAAAGAAGGGGAAGATGACAAAGAGGGACCTGGGATTCCCCTTTGGACATAGCCAACCTCCTCCTTAGAAGAAACTCAAGAAAGTCTCCCTATTTCATAAGAACTTATTGACCACAGTTGGCCGGAAGAACAGCCCAATGCAGCAGAACAACTGAAGGATTGTATTACTATACATAATCAGGGGGCAATTAGTAAGAAGTTATTTGCGTGATAAAACAACTTAGAACACTTTCTCGAGAAGATAGCCAAGGATACTTATTCTTTCACATAAAAGAAGAGGAGGTGATGAAGACAGAGGAATAAGAAGCATGGACACGGACATGACAAAGCCACAGACACGACATAGCAATTCCTTAAAAAGCAGGACGAGAACACAGCATATTCACATACATGCATAGACGTGTCTTTGCATACAAAAGTCCAGTCAGATATTTCTAAAAGTATAAGAACATAAAACAATTACATCATACATGTATGCTAAATTTTAACCTATCACACATTCTAACGACTTTGCAAAAATTATGGACATTGGGCTCTTCAACTCTCTATAAATTAGCTCTATATCCCACTTTTTATGTTAAAACTTATTTAAATTTATAGTTTTATACACATCAATATTTGACGCAATTTTTTCACATGGTCTTTGACATGAACAAAAGTAAATAACTATCTCAAATATATAATGTGATACGAAATATAGGATGTGCATCCAGCAAGTGTGAAAAGTATCCTAAATTTAAAATTATAATATATATTGAGGACAAGTTTGATAAGTATTTCAAGGAATGTCCAAAGAAGTGGTGACGCCTGACACGGGTATCAATGTGCGCAACATGGGTACAAATTCATGATGGAAGTGTTCAAGCTACATTGATAGGGGCCCCTATAGGCTAATAACATTGTGGCCCATGTTGTGGAAAGAAAACCATTCTCCCTGCATATGCACGCATTCACATTGAGGATTTGGAGGTAAAGGATTAACATGGATGCCTTCTCAAGCAAGAGTGTGGATTCTTCAAGTACAAGGTGGACGATGTTAATAAGATAATTCAAGGAGCTCCCTGGTTCTTGATAGTAGATTTGGCGGTCAAGGAAATGGGTCAAAAAGGCATAATATTCCAGCAGCCCAGATTGATACATGCAGGGAAGCAACAACAAAGTCCAGATTTTTGCGCAACCAAGTAAAGATTTTTGGCACAAGCAATCCAACAAACACAAAAGTAGCTACAAAAACACAGAAGTGCAAAATATACACAGAGGATTATGTGTGATTGGCAAATGCGTACATTACACAATGGGCTACCTAACCAGAAAAGACTTGTAAGCAGATGAAAGGGGTCCACAATAGCATAAATGAGAAATCAGTTGTTTTGGGTACTTAGAGTTCCTGAGCACTACTGATTCAGCAGATAATCAGTGATCAAAGTTATCTCAGGAATGCCTTTTTGATGAAGTGGTTGGTACCTCTTAGTGTATGTCAGTTTCAGCTTTTCTGCTTGAACCCTGATGCAATTGTTGTAGTTATGATTGACTGTGACTTGAGAGTGGCCTTCTTTTTTCTTTTTCTTTTTTTTACTTTGAGGCATTTTTTTCCTCAGTAACTTAATACATTTCTAATAAAACATGAACAGACATTTGTGTCATTGATAACCCCAAAAATCCTAACAGCCATAAGCTTGTGAAGAGTTATTCACATTGGAGAATTAACTTTTAAAGTTTGTCACACTGGAGAGTTAACTTTTAAAGTTTGTCCGCAATGACTGGATCATTTATGAGATACATACAATAGGAAAAAATTGAATCTGCACTTTCCTTTCTTATTTCACTGTTTAACGACATATTAATGCAAGCAAATAGCTTAAACAAAAAACAAGTTAAGAGAAAAAAATCAAATTTCCTTGATATTACAACAAAATTGCTAAAAACTTATTTCAGAGGAACAATAAATCAGGAAATGGTGGTCTAGATTGGGACAAACAATGAGTACAATTCGGATACTACCAAGTAAGTTCAAATAACATGGGAAAAGAAACAAATGACGTAGAAAGAAAAATGTCTAAGGAGCATAATTTATGTTTAAAATATCTGATAGAAAAACATTATTTACCTGTCTACATTTACCAACACCACTGATTGTCATTTTCCAGTCAAGTTCTTTGTGGCCAATCTCAGCATCTAGCTCATACAGTTCATAGAATTTCCCCTGATTATCAGAAACATCAAATTATGACTAAACTAACATGCAATAAATTTCAGAAAACCCATAATTTGATTGAAAGCATTTCTAGGCGTCCAGCAGATGAGAAAGAATATGTTGGAATTTGTTTCTGAAAGATTGATGAAAAGAAATGCAGATAAAAAACAATTGAAAACAAGTTTGTAGATCAATTAAATGGGGTAAGAAGAACAGGAAATCTAGGAGCAAGATGTCTGCTTGCAAGCAATAATAATTTAGAAGGTACCCAAGCATAGGAGAAAATTATCGATTAGAAAAGATAAAAGAAAGCAGGGTCGTGATCTTGGAAACAATCGTATTTCAAAACACATATCTATATACCAATATTTCAAACCAAGCAGAATTGCACTTACAACAAAGTTCATTCACCTTTAAGGATGCCTAAATATGTTTGTAGATTCTCCATGCTCTGAGTATGTCAAAGTCAACATACTTTGCATTTCATCACTTGCTTGCCAAGCCAAGAGCAGGAGATAGAGAGATTTCAAATACAACTTTTAACACAAGAAACAGGAGGAAGAGAAAAAAACTATCTGTAATCACTGGGGTGAAACAAGGTAAATATTGAACAGCAAGGGCGCATGAATTTTAAACGCAAATTATTATTATAAAAATAAAAAACGGATAACAGAGTTTACAAATGACAGTACAACCAAGACATGAAATTGACACAGGATCCTAGAAGTTACCACTTTGAAAAAGAGGACAACATCCATATATTTGCATTTCACAGTCCAGTACTGCTTTTGAGATGCTGTCATTTTTCTCAATGCCTCAGGGGGTATGTACAGTGTTCTTTTGTCATAAAGTGGGTCAGTAGGTCGTCTTCCGTTTGTATCTCGAATGGTTGAAAGATTGAGCCACTCAAACTTGCTGCTAGGACTTTCAGATATTTCCCCACAAGGGATTTTTTCTGTCAGCAAATCTTGAATATACTTCACTCTTTTCTGGGGACCAAGAACGGAAGTTTCACGCTTAGTTTCAGCACCATGACAGTCCTCTTGTACCCGCTTAAAACGAGGAACAAGTGGTCGCATAGATGGGGTTTCTGGACCCATGATGTCAGGTAAAAGTTCAAAGTTGGGAGTGTCTCCTCCATTGTAGTCATCGCCAAACTTGAAGCCATGAGAATTTGAGCAATCCTTTAAATCTTTCTTCACATTCTCATGATTTTCGTCAAGTTCACTGAATGTGAGGTGAGAACTAGGGAGTGTATTGTCACCTTGGTTCCTGCCAGAAAAGCATTTAAAACTAGTTAGTGGTAAAAACTTTAAACATTTGCACACATGTTTCTTTAACAAAAATAGTTGTTTAATCCAAATTTGTTGATTAAATTGATTATAGGAGGAAATAAGGGGTCCATCTTATGCTTGCATCAAGCCACCATGAGAAGATATATTTTGCATTAAATAAAATAAGTCAAATTAATTATCACGCAGCATTGCTGTTTTTCTTTGAGAAATTATGCATGTGTGCACATAATAATAATCCAAAACACTTAGTAATCAAGTTGCTGGAAGGTTAGCCTGCCTATAGAAAAAGAGATGATATTTTCAATAAGATAAACTTGCTTGCCTTATCTAGCAGTTCCAACTTCGAGGCAGCAAATAGCATAATAGAAAACAAGCTGAAACTTAATAAATGAAGCTTGTATATATATAGGTCTCCAAAATGAGTACCTGAATTGCTTAATCTATGTGTATAACTCAAGATGTGCCTCCAGAAAACTGAATTATCTGCCAAGGTTAAAAAATCCTGACATAAGGGCCACTTAATTATTAATGAACATATCCCTTTTAAAGCCTAATCAATGTTCTTTGCCTGCCTCTGGTTCTCTATGTTCCATTAATTATTATCCTATCACGTCTCCTAATTAATGTATTGGCCTCTGTTGCATATATACCCAAACCGCTTCAATTGGTTCTTCATCATTTTACCAGGCAGTACAAATAATAATAACAACAATAAAGAAGTGGATGACTATAAAATCACAATAAAACAATAAAGAAAACATCCAGAAGCAAGAAGAAGCCTAAATACAGATAATATATACAAATACAACAAAATATATTACAAAAATAAGAAATGTACATTGAAAACACAAATGCTATGCATATGCACGTATATAATCAAAAAGAAGAAATAGTCCTCCCACCCTCAGCTGTGAGCCTGCTCAGATTCAAGAAATTTTGGTACATACAATATCATAGTGCCTACCAAACAAAAGAAACTTATTTACCTCTCCTAAAATTATGGGTGATCAAAAAATTTGAAGGAGAAAAAACTCAAAATAAGAATCTACCTATAAGAGTTGTACAAACTCTCACAGCTCGCATTCAGCCTGCTCATTCGGCACTAGCAGATACAATAAAAAATGCAATGTACAAAAGCATCGTGCCAAGCAAACCAAAAGAAATAAAATTATGTCTCCTAAAATATTTAGAAACAGAGAGCTTCAATAAAACACTGTCATAACACAAGCTGTTGATATCTGATCACAAATTGCAAAGCAGGAAGCTTGAAGAAACTCTGATGATGCTAATTTTATGCCAATAATTGCAAATCAAAAGAAGGAAGAGATCGATCTTAGAGAGTGCAAACCCTAGACCGATCAAAAGTCATCGACACCTGTTACTATCGCTTGCCGATCCCTCGTCCCTCTTAAACTTGTGCAGGATGCTCAAGAAGTTACTCTCCGAACGTCTCTCGCCGCCGCCGGAGCTCGCCGAAAAACTGGCAGGGAAGAACGAGCAGCGGAGCTTCTCCGGCGGGGTGTCGGTCCCTCTGACGTCGGCATCGGGATCGGATACTCGGTTCGGATCCTGACTCGCCGGAGCCTGACGGTGGAGGCCGCCGGATCTCTGGCTCTCCGGCGAGGGTTTTTGGAGGAACGAGAGAATCGATTTCTGGCGCTGCATTTTTCCCCCTATGAGAGAAAGTGAGGCGGTGAGAATTGTGGGAATTGGGGGCGATTATAAATAGAGAAAGCCCGATTTTTGGCGGGAAGCAGGTTTTAGCTCAGTTTTAGCTCGAGAACTGGGCTCGGCATTTCTGCAGAGGGCTGTTTCGATTCAAGGAAAGTAAGCGAGGGTGACGAGGGGGGAGTGTCGTTGTTTACTTTCGTTGTTCGTTCAAATATTGTTTCAGGTAAGATTTTATTTTTAATTTTTTTTTAACACAATCATTTCTCTTTCAGAGGCCTCAATAATATTCTGATCATGTAAAGCTCATTTGAAATAAGTTGTAATTTAAAATAGTTATTTTTATGTTCATATAAATCTCAATTATATTCTAATTATAATCTAATTTTTTCATAATTAAATTTTATTTTAATATTATTTCACAGTTAACTTTGTGGTCAACTTTTTCCACTTCCATATTACTAATCAAGTACCGAAAAATACAATATATTTTTTCACTTCTATTTCCCAACTATCAATCAAATACCAAAAGAGATACACATAAATCGAAGCCCAAACAACCCCCCTCACGCACACTCCCCTCTCCCCACACATACACACACAACAATAGTAAAGGTTTATCCTCGACATCCCACATTTTAAATCCACTCAAAACAATAGCAAAAGTTAGTCAAGGTGCGAGTCGCTGAAAGACTGAGATGGGCCCGACCCGAGCCAGAACGGCCCGAGAGTTGTACAGAACATTGAGATGCCCAAGTCGAGATCCGCTCATGCTCTCTCCCAGATAAAAAGTCCACGAAGGCTTCATTTTTTTGTTGGACTACTTTTTTTTTAAAGATTAAAATACTTTTTTTCTTAAAAAAAGTTACTTAGTATACCGCCGTCAGCCGTTGGGAAACCAACCGGCGACCGCAATGAAAAGAGAGAGGAGGGTGAAAGGAAGGGGGAGTGAGAAGGGGGAAGGAAAGCTAGGGAGATGGAGGGGGGGGGGGAAGAGAGAGGGGCAGAGTGAGGTGGAGAAGGGGGAGGGGCGGAGGAGGAGGTGGAGAGCCATGGAGGGCGGAGGAGGGAGGGAGAGGCGGAGATCAAGAGAGAGGGGGGGGGGGGGGACGGACAGATGGACAGACAGACGGGTAAAATTTTTGAAAGAGTCACGGGAGAAAACTTCCCTCCGATCAGTTTTGATAAATTTAAAATGTCCTCATACGCAGTGTGTGAGAAAATTTTTCGAACTAAATCTGTAAAATGCGCTAGGAGATTTGTTATGCAACTATCAGACTTTAACAGCTCACAAATGCCACTATGCTCAACTAACATTTTATTGGGCTCATTCACTGTGTACAGAGCTACTCACATTTTTCACGAAGATGAGATTGTTGTGATTCGTGTGTGCTAAATGTGCCGTTCTTTCTTATGAGAGTTTATTTTCCATCACAGTTCCTCACATTGCAGGGTGTAACTATGAAAGGCGATAAATCTCTGTCAAAAACTAAAAAAACATGAAATTGAGAAAGTGCATGTGATGCCTTATTTAACGTAATAAATTATACAATAATTAGACACTGCTACAATTAAAGCAGAATTACAGTCTAAGGCTGGGCTCAATGACAAATATTGACGAAGTAAGGGGGTCAAGAGGGTCACATTAAGGTGGCGGGGGAAATCTAGGGTTAGGTTTTTGTTTTGTGGAAAGGGACGATAAACAATAAATTTTTTTATTTTTTTTATTTTGAATTATTATTTGAGATTATGAAAGATTATTGAGTGACTCTGATACCATGTTAAAGTTACATCAAAGATTAGGAGAGAAAGAGTTAGTTGGAAATCTCTCTCCTTTCAATTATATTCTATAGATACAATATTATTTACCGTGTTAATGTTTATCATCAGAGATTGTTAATGTTAAACTCTAATAACATGTTAACGTTAATGTTGCATCAGAGATTGGCTCAGACACAATTGGGTGATGATATTTGCTCCAATAAGGCTCGGTCGGAGCCGTCGGCTCAGAATGGGTCAAAGAGGTGGACGGATCTGGTTGGAAGCTACCGGGTCTGATGACTTAAACACATACAACTTTTTTTGTGTTCGGGTAGGGTGTGGATGTTGGATCATGACCCTGATTAGTGAACTTGGAACCCAGCTTGCTTCTGGCGACCCCGATGAAGAGGGGGAGGTTTGACGTGGCTGTGGCGCGGCTTGTGGTGGAGATGATGATGGCAGGCGCGGCTTGGGGTGTTGTCTGGGATTGTAGTCGGGTCGACGTTGTGGGTGGCGACACTTCTCAGCTAGGAGAGAAGGGAAAGATGAAGAAAGACGGAGGCCTGCAATGTTGCCGGATCACGACGGCGACGACGACTACAAGGAAGATGAAGACGAAGCTCTGCAACACTGTTACCGGATCACGACGGCGACGGCGAAGGCGGAGGGAGGAAGAGTCGGCTGGAGCCGCAAGGTGGTGTCGGTAATCTAAGGTTAGATTTTTGGTTTCGTGGAAAGGGAAGATAAACAATAATTTATTTGTTTATTTATTTTGAATTAGAATTTTGAAACCATGGAAGATTTTTTAACGACCCTGATATCATGTTAATATTACTTCAGAGATTGGGAGAAAAAGGGTTCGTTGGAAAGCCCTCTCTTCCCAATTATTTTATATAGATACAAGAAGCTTTAAATCTACTCTTACTTCCATCATACTCCTAATACAACTTATATGTCTACTCCTGTCCAAATCATATTTCCTAACAATAGCAAAGAAGCTTTTCGGATGGAGTTATTTCAAGTTTTTTTTTTTCTGGGGAGAGTGTTATTTCAAGTATTGCAACACAGAAAATAGTATTATGAAAAGATTATTGACACTGATGGGCTCAACACAAATTTTCTTTGCATTTTAAGAAAACTTCAATTTTCTCGGGCAATTATTAATCAACCCATTAATAAATTTAATTTACCTCTCTCTTAAAACCTATAGGAATACAAGTTTTTTCTCCTGAAAAAAACTGTGCTCTAAACCGAATCACAGCTCACAAGTCGCGTCCAAGCCGCAAGTTGCTTGCCATGCGGCACTCTGTATTTTCTGAATGACAAATAACAGACCCAAACAAACTCTCCTGCAAGTTTGAATTAAAGACCATACACAGTTGTGAGCTGCCCAGAACACACGGCATTCTGAGAAGAATATAACAACTAACACGTTGGGCCAAACAGAACACACATAACCCAGACCACAGTAAACATTACCAAGAAATCTAAAACATATCATTCAGCAAAACACAGATTATACATTGGTAGGTCCTAATGCAGAATTCACCATCAATAATAGAGAGAACCTCAAAGTACCGATGAAGCTGCAGTAGGAAGTCTAGCTGAAGGCAGAAACAGAAGGCAAACAAAAAAAATCCCCGATGAGAGCAAAGCTGCAAAGAACTTCTTGACCTCAGGAATGTCTCAACAAAAACTGGAGACTGTCTGCAGTATAAATCTTGAATCTCTTGGAACAATTACCCAGTACAGATTTTCGGTATCCTCCCTTAATTAAAATCCGTAAGATAAACACATTGATAAAAAAACCACCTAAATCCGTAAGATGCTGCAAACCGATGCGAGCAGAATAACAAAACATGCAAGGTGACCCAGATATAACCAAGAGGGACCATCATGCTATAATCTAGGAGACGCTTGCACTAGGTGCACTATGCTGAAGCACCCGGGGTCCCCTCTGGCTTTTCAGTCTCCATGGGCTCAGCAGCGGGTGGTGCTGTGCCTTGCGTGCTCTCTTCAGCCATTTGCTCCCCACTCTCTTGGCTCTGCTGGGGTTGCTGTTCAGTGGCTTGAGGCTGGGAGATGCTGCCTCAGCTGGAGGTGGCGCCTGAGGCTTGGCAGGTGGAGGCCTTGGCTTGGTCATTATTGGCCTGCAAACCCTGTAAAAGCACAATTCTCCTGAGCACACATTTAATCCAAAACATTCATGAAGCAAATATATTTCTGATTGCACAGTGCATGTGCAGAAATAAACAAGGTAAAGGAAACTGCTGTTAAATTTGTTGCCACCAAAAACAATTATCTATTATCCCAGTCACTGTGTCCAAGACAGCAAAAACACAAATCCTGCTGTTTTAGCGCTCGACATCTACATAACTTAGCAAGGAAACGCAGATTGCTGTCCTCTCCACACAGTTATAAAATCATTTAGTGAAAGCGATTTTGATAGTATGGTATTATAAATCCGCGATGAATAAGCATAATACAATCACACTACAGTGACACGCTTCCCTATAGAAATTTTATATCATGTCTGTGCCATCTTGTCAAATGTCATAATATGCCTACACCCGTGCATCCGGCACTGCTTTGTGGAGACATACTTGCAAAGCATCTCTTTAAAGAAATCTAACAGATTTAAGACTGAATCTGCTTTAAAATGAAAATGCTCCGAGACTGCCAAATGCCCCACCTAAATGAAAATGCATAGAAGAACAAAAGGGCACATATGGAACAAAAGGGCACACATAGGAGGTTTCTAATTTCACATATAATTAGAGGACATGATCATAAAAATGGTAAAAAGACAAGAAGAAACGGAAGCAAGGATGATTTTGGACTGACAGAAATCATAGCTTTTCAGCTCTTGCTTCCAAAAGGAATTTCCCAAAAATGAATAGGGCATACAACAGCTCTAGAAGGATTTGTTGGGTCTTTAGGTGTCTAAACGCCTTCCCATGGAAATTTTAGTTGCACTACTATCTCTTCAGGTACAAGTCCATCCCAACATGACACCCAAGTTCACATTATTCCGACCATACAAACAATATAGCTTTCAAGAAACAATTATTGAATTATTTACCTGTCTAATGCCTCAGTCTTTCTCTTAATATCACCTGAAAGAAGAACAGGAGAGGCATATTTTGGCAAGCCATCTTGCTGTTGCTTTTTCTCTCTTAGCCACGCTTCCGCTTCCCCACACTCACTGATAACCTGTCGAACAATATAATGAGCATGATGAGAGTTCATTTTGTTTCGAGGGAAAAAAAAAATAAAGAGAAAAAACTGAAGGACACAACTCCTTGACAGAGAAAGACAGAGACATCAGAGTGACCATCTGTTGCCTCTCACAACTTCATGTACAGGAAAACCTCCAGCATATAAAACCAAAACCTGGACATCACATTATGTGACAGTCTTATCATTTGAACAGAAGGATGCAAAAAGAGAAGCCCCCACCGCCAACAAGACGAGAAACTTGCGCAAAATAACATTGGAAGGTCCACCAAGACAAGAGAATGATGACAGCTCGTTGACACGAGTAAAAGCACCATCAATAGCAATGAAACACAGAATCATGTAGAAACACTTCATCATTCATCAATTACCTATAACTCACATGTGCAGATTTTGTAACGTTTTTGTAACTAGCACTCTTCCTTACATTAACAAGAATCACCAAAATTTATTCTTTATGTGCTAAAATTTTACTAATATTTTGTAGGTGGCTTGATAATTAGTACACAGTAAGATTTAAAACACACTAGTATAGCTTAGGTTGTGTTGCTTCTAATGAGTTATTTAACCGCTTTTAAAGCAAATAATTATTTCTTTATAAAAATTGTCCGCTTATCTTTTTTGAAATGGACTGTGAAAAAGTAGAAGACAAAATGTTGCAGTTTGGATATCCAATTTAGGGTCTCTTCATCAGCAATAGCCAAAATATGCTCCCATATGATTTCATTTTTCTCCTTTTTTCGCTCTCTAATGATCTCCACACAATCTAAACTCTAAACTCCATGATTGTTTTTGTGGATCTTATTTAATTATTCTCCCACACATCCATTATTGTGAATCTTATCTAATCCCACACATCCATTCATATGCAGATCACTTCGAACAAAATTTATTCCAAGTACTAAAAAAAAACATTTTTTTTTCATAGAAAGCAGTTTTGAATGAGTCCTTCTGAAAAAAGACTAGTCTACAAGCAAAAGCAATGCCAAGCATACCCTTGGAACCTAACTAAAATCTTAGTAGTGGGAAAGGAGAGAAATGATGCAAGGACATATATAAATGTTATGTACCTTCTGCTTTTCTCCAATGTCAATATGATCAAATTTTGGGTCTTTGGACAAAGCTGCCTCCCTGTAACTATTGATACAGTATCCAAGTTGATTACCAGCCGGTTCTCTCTCTTGCCACTCCTTGTAACGCTCTTCGATTGGGTCCCCTTGCTGCACTCAAACAAGTTTCATTAAATGCTATCCGCATCCTTGTTAAAATGAATGAAGAGCAAAGAATTAAGATACCAAATTAAGTACCTTTTTTAGCTCCTCAAGTTTGGCAATGTAGACACCTTTTGTTTCATCCTCGCCATCTTCATATAGCCAATCCTCAACCTCCTGAAGTTTTGCAGACAATTCATCTCTTTCTGTGGCAGTTACAAATTCCTCATACTTGTCGTGAAGCTAAAGCACAGAAAAAGATGAGAGTTAGCAATATAGCATACTGTCTGAATTGTTATGATACACGATTCTTTTACACAACATACAACAGATATTTCACAAAAATATAAGAAAAGTTCTCTTACCTTATTCCGCATGTCATAGACATAAGCCTCCACAGCATTCTTCTTGTCTTTTGTTTCTTCCATAACCCGTCTTGAAGAGCCATTTCAAACTCCTTCTCCACTGCTTTCTGCAAATCTGCAGGTGCCATGCCGCCGTAAACCAATTCAACAACTGGCACATTAGTCTTCTTTACCTTCTTTTTCGAAGGTTCAACCTGCATGTGAGAAATAGATAGGTTAGGCTACCCCCAAAACTTCCAAAAGTTATTGCATATTACACATTGGCAACGAAGCCACAATCCAAAAACTCAATAGTATAATATTTATACCAACAAATGGACGAGAGCTGTACCAATCTTATAGATATTTTGAACCGCGTCAAAAACATCTTAACAGCACATAGATAAGGGAAAGCAAGCTTGTTACCACCATAAACTGCAGCTAGAACGTATCAAACGCACAGTTCCAGCACAGCAAGCTAATTTAAATTCCACACAAAAAAAAAAAGACAACCACCCACTTTCATTCATCTACATGAACAGGGAACAAGAAATCAATAACAAACCACTTTAGAATAGCACTGCCATGGTATTTAATAAAAAAATAAGTTAAGCCAAATGTGCATCAATGCACACACACAGGGTGAGGCTTTAAAAATCCCAGGCATATAACTAAGTTATACTTATGCCCACCTATAAAACACATGCTATGCAATTGCAATTAGACGATCCACTCTGGTAACTTTAATCTATAAATTTTGAAAGTTCTATCCACAAAAACTCATCCATTTTGAGTCTCACTTGCCTATGTTTTTAAGTAGTGACAAAATAAACGATTTTCTAACAATTGGAAACTATTCATTTTGCAACTATTTGATGCATGAGCAATTGATCTTAAATATTATATGAAATTTTTTATTACTAGTTTTTTCAGAACATGGAGATGAAGATCAATAGAGTAGATCGTCAAAATTCATTGCATATTATACACTTTAGTACATGGGCATAACTAGCTTAGTTATGCTCTGAGAGTATTAAAGCCTCCCCCCACCCACCCCCATAGAAACATTATATGTGCGTGTGACTACTCCCATTTGTCTATGTGTCTTAAAATGACGGTCTATAAAAAAAATCATGCTCTCTTAATACTTTTCAAGCAAGTATCAAATGGTTACAAAATAAACGGTTTTCGACAATAGAACAAATGAAACCATTTGATTGACGGTTAAAAAGATGTCTGGATTACATTATTTTTTATATACATTCTAGGACATGAGAATCATATGGGCGGAATGCATCATCCACAGAGAGGGTCCATGGTGAGATCCTTCCTAGATTGTTATCTAGGAGACACACTAAGAGCACTTTACCCATATATAAATATGTATTCATATTACCAGTAAGTCTTTGGCAAAAAAAAATTCACATTGAATTTTGAACATCTAATGCTTGAGAGAAGTTCACAAATTATGGTTACAACAGAAATTGGCCAAGTAATTAAGGATTTAATTTCTATAAAATCTTAATATTTATATAAATCCATCAGTCATCTATGGTGTTTCCATGATGCACTTGCATAACATGTAAAACTAACATTATCCCTAAAAAAGGCAGCTGTGTTATCTGATAACACATAAGAGGGGTTCTTGAGCTCTTGAAGATTATAACAAATAGAAGATCGAATAAAATCCCAACATAATAAACCAGAATAAGGGCAGTCAGACAACTCTAAGGAATCAGAAAGACAAGAGAACTAGCAACAAAAAAAATAAATAGAGCCCAGTATCAGCAGAAAGCTACAGGAAACAAGAAAAGCAGCAATACCAGAGATGAGTCATGAACAATAGCTTAGGCTGCAAGGCAAATAACCAAACTATTTTCCCAGAGATGAGTCATGAACAATAGCTTAGGCTGCAAGGCAAATAACCAAACTATTTTCGCCACGTACAGAAAAAAGCATGGTCTTTTGACAACTTCAGAACTACAAAGAAAAATTCAAATATAATTTCAGCTACCTAACATATGAGTTAGATATCAACTGAATCTCTAATGCAAACATTTAAAATGAACCTAGAGAACCCAGGGTTCAAAAAATCGGTCGATTTGTCTCCGACTCGACGGGTGCCACGACGAGACCGCCACGCGAAACAGCCTGACCACAATTTTTGATTGACTCGGCGCCGACTCAATCGACTCGGCCAAGTCCCGATACGACTCAGGTTGACTCAGCCGAGTTGAGGCCAAGTCGAGCTTAAGCTCCATAAACCCGTAATCGGTGATTAACAACTTTAAAAGGGGGAGAAACCCAGATCAACTCACCCTCTTTCTTCGCCCACGAGCTACGACCGTCACCCTCTTCCTTCGCCGGTGAGACCCCCGCCACCGTCATCGACCGCTTCGATCCATCTTCAGGCAACTCTCTCTTCCCCTCTCACGATCTCTGTCTCTTTCCTGTCTCACTCCCCCTCCTGATCTCTCTCTGACCAACTCCCCCCTCCCTCTCCCTTATCCGATCTCTTTTTGTCTCACTCCCCCTCCCGATCTCCCCCCTAATATTTATTTTAATTTAGTATTATAATAAAATATAAAATGAATATTCAATAGATATATAGTTTAA
The DNA here is from genome assembly GCA_038442645.1 of Agave tequilana. Taxonomy (NCBI): domain Eukaryota; kingdom Viridiplantae; phylum Streptophyta; class Magnoliopsida; order Asparagales; family Asparagaceae; genus Agave; species Agave tequilana. The sequence goes on from JAVJIF010021341.1 coordinate 39,637, forward strand.
TTTAAATTAATCTCTTAAGATATTAATTTAATTTAAAATAAATTTAATTTAATTTAATTTAAGTAGATATGGTTTAATTTAATTTAGTTTAAATTTTAATTTAGTTTAAAGATATTGATTTAAAATTTATTTTAATTTAAAAAGATCTTGTTTTTTAAATTTAATTAGATATTTTTTAATTTAATAGATCTGACTTTTAAATAGAACATTTTTTAAAGATAATTTATAGACCTAATTTTTAAATTTTATTAGATATAATTTAATTTAGTTTAATTTAAGCATAGATATGAGAGACTAAGAATTATAGTTTGATTTAAGTAATATTTAAATTGGTCTCTCCAATTTTAAAAGAATTGATCCTTTCATCTTCCATCGAAACAGAAAACAATCAAAAGCATATGTACTCATCAGGCAGATTAAAGCATGCACTCATCAGGCAATTCAAAAAAGTTGAAAAAGTCAGTTCAAAGTTCTCTCTCCAATGAAGATATTCATCGTAATGAAAAAAGTAGGTGTAAGAGAAGCAAATGATAGTGAAGATGTGTTTTATCCAGTTCTAATTGTGCTCATGGTGGTGATGATGGCGGTGACGGCAAGGCCAATATTATTGTGTGAGATATGATTGTGGCCACAATCCACTCTGCGAGTACTAGTATTAATTTCTTTACTTATCGCGGGGATGATTGCGAAGATTTTTTGCCTCATCACAACTCAATATGAAAATGACTATATTATGCCGATATTTATAAATGTATTTAATGGAATTGACTATATTATGCATGAATTTTGGAATGCATTCTCTTTACCAGTAGTGTGTTAGATAATATGTTTTGGACATGTGATACATAAATATTAGTGTTTATATTTTTTTAATATTTGTGATTTTTCAAATTTTTTTGACCTTTCTATATAGTGTTTTGCTCATATCACCCGAAACCGATCCGCGACGCCGCGATCGATGCGTATCAGTGCCCTCTGAGTCGATGGCCGAGACCGAGCTTTGAACCATGAACCCAATTAAGTGATCAGTAACATACACTGCCCTTATTTCTCATAGTTCCTATGTCTACACTCATTATCCATACCAAGTTTTTCTGTTCCTTTATAGTTTTCATTCTTTATGCAGAAAGCTGGAACCGTAAGAGAGAACACAAAGCCTTCCATCCTCAATAACTTGGCCTCGTTCGTCGAAAAATAAAGGAATGAATCATGAATTCACATTATAACCAGAAAAGATGATTTATTCCTTCATATATTTAATACTTTATGATCTGTGCATTTATAATGGGAGGGAGAGGAAAACCTATTGGGATACACTTCAATCATTATGCCAGAAACTAGAAGAAAAGAGGCTCTGATGTACATATCACAATTAAGATTATCCCTTACATGTACACTGAAAAATAAATGAGAAAGATACAAAGGTGGTCTTCACAAAATTTACACTCTTACTACAAGCCTATGACAATTGACAAATAACAAAATAACATCACAGTTTCCTAATAAACTTAGATATGTAAAACGGGTCGGGCCGGGCCGACAACCCGCCAGGACCCACCCCTTTCTAGGGGGCGTGCTAAGGTGGGCAGATCGCGGCCCATGGCACAGGCGGGCCATGTCGCACCCAGGCCGGGCCGCCCCAGCGGCTATTTTTTAGACGGAGTCCTGGGTGGGGAATTTCACCAAAAAAAAAAACCCATTGACTACATAAAGGAAAATTTTAGACATTCGAGGGTATTTGTATATTTTTTTACAAATAGCCCCCTAACGGATATATTGGGTCAAATATTAAAATTTTCCAAAAATTTACATTTTAACATACACCTTCCCACATTCATTTCATCACCAAAAAAATCTCTAAAAATCTCTACAAATTTCTACTCTACAATTTCTCTCAAAGTTCTCAAGCTCTCTCAAGCTCTTTCACATCCCGTATTTATATTTTTTTTAATACCAGTGAAAGAAATCATTAAAGACTCACCAAAAGATGATTGAGAAGATTGAAGACTTGTAGTTTGTATGATTGATAAAATATCTGAAGACTTATAATTTTTAAATATGAATGACAAATTTCTAAATTTTTTTAATCTATACTTCAATTGTATTGGTATCAATTTATCTTATTTTAAAAACTTACATTTGCATTTCATAACTTGTAGCAAGTTTGTGAAATTTTGTGATATTTTTGAATTTTTAACATTTTAAAATTATACTTAAAATTCATTTTTTGAATTTTTAATAATCCTTCTTAGATGGCCGGCCCCCAACTAAGGGCCCAGACCGGCGAGTCACCAGGCCGGGACCAGGTTTCCCAAAAGGGGGACAAGCCCGGGCCGGCCACCTGTTAAAGGCAACCACCTGTTAAAGGCAACGCGTCCGGGATTGGCATGGCCCGGGCATTGGCCCGACGAGTTCGGGAAGGGCCGGGCCAAACCCGGCCCGTCTGATCTTCTACAAAACAAATGATACAACTCCCAACATAGGTCATAGCATAGCAGAATATCATGAACTTTCACCTCTTTTACAAAGGACAACCATAAACTTGTTTTATGGTAAAAACTAACACAAACTCTTCCTAACAAGTAACTACTATCCATCTGTAAACATAGGAATGATTTGCAAAGTCTGTTGAAGAATTTAGATACCAACGTCCAGTGAAATTAAGATAAAACAGCAACATGCTCTTCTTGCCTTGGAACAAAGAAAAATGGATCATTAAAATTTTCTATAGGCATGTTTGTTATAGATTGTGCAACACCAACGAAAGTTTGGGTTATTTCCTTGCCGCGAGCAAGTTCGTTTCACAAAAATTGCTGAAACAACACAATTCTTGGGTAAAATTTAAGCATAAGTTTAGGACATAAAATGCCAGTAACCCTTAATATGAAGTTCTACAATAGTGTAGTGTAATTAGAAATTAGACACTGAACAGTCCACGAGAAAACTCCCCCAAATGGACAGAAGCAACTACACTTTGTAATTAGCTTCATTAGCAACATCAAGAAACTTTAATACCTAAGCAATAAGATAACATCTTAGGATGCCACTTAACTGATAGCACACAGCACTTTAGCATCGACTTGAAATATTTGATAATCATCAATTTCAAATAAGCAATGGTATGTCACATCAGTATGCAACATCCGAGCAGATATCATGACAAACAACTTAATGTACCACAGCAGTAGCTAGTATTGCAAACCTTGGTATCTGTTTCCATCTGGACAGGCTTATCCTCAGACTCAGGCGCACCATTCTCAACCCCAGTACCAGGGGTATCCTGCATGTTGACATCACTTCCAGCAGCAGACAGGTCAGTTTTTGTTTCATCTGTCTCCATTTTCACAGCTCCTTTGGGCGCTCCATTTCCAGCTGTAACTGGAACTTCAACTTCTTCCTCCTCTAACATCTGGAGCAATAAAAGATACATACAACCCCAGTGAGTAAAAGTAGCGAAAGACATAGATATGTCAAATTTATGTAGCAAGCTTCTGCCATACTTACGGTTGCTGATTCAACAGAAACAATTCCATGGATATTCAAGCGGACTTTGACTTTCAATTTTGCCCGCTCACCTTTAGTGGATTGAAAGGGACCAATCTAACAACAGCACAATAATTGTGAGAAAAGTACCAATAACTTTGAGACAACAAGATATATCTCAAATAAATAATATCTTAAAAGCACTTACCGTATACGTACTAATCTTGGGTGACGACACTTGCAATTCAGCCGCATCAGCATACATGACATCAATTGAGAATGTACTAGACCTGAAGATTGTCAGAGCTTTACTACTTGGAATTGGATTTCCCTTGGGAAATACAATTGAGCTCTGATGATTTTCAGCTGTGTCACTCTGGGAATCAGGGGTAGAACCTTTCCATGAAACAGCAATTGGAAAGGGGAAACTTTCATGCACCTTCAAAAACACAAGATAAAAACATAACTTGATCAGAATCAAATATATGGAGTTAAAATTAAACGGGCAAAAAAGAACAGCAAAAATAATCCAAGAATGTCATACAAACAAAAGTAACACGAGGTACTGAATTAGAAATCTTTCTACTTGTAAGAGAGTTGCCTAGAAAAGACAAATAAAAGCAAAGCAACTGTAGCTTTTACAATATAGCTCCATTTCAGAAATTAAATCCAACTCTTGAAAACACTAGCAACCAGAGAACAAAATGGATCTGTGTCATTTTGCATGGTAAGGTGCTTACAGACTTCCAGTATATTTCAAAATGATAATAATAAAAGAAATAAAATAATCCAGGTGTAGACCAAATTATGATTCACTCAAAAAGGAATAAAAATACAGCAGAGAATCCCTAAGAATACAAATGAGTCTGCCAAACCATTAAGGCACACATTAACGCAACATTTTAACCACTTGAAACCTGCATACAGTGTGGAAGGTTTCTACATGGTCTGAAATCTTGGTTATTGGCAGTATTCGTAGACTCGGCCGAGTCGGAGACGACTCTGCCGAGGCGAGTTCGAGATCCGGTTCAAGGGACCAGCTCAGAATCTTGGCCATGACTCGGAGTCAACTCGGCTGAATCAACCGAGTAGTGGGCTGACTCAGAGTGACTCGGCCGAGTCGATGCCGACTTTTAACCGAGCCGGATTAAAAAAACGCAGAACATACCTGACCGCCATTGTCGCCCACCTGCTCGCCCGCCCGCCATCCCGTCGTCGCTGCCCTCCATCGTCGGCGCCTTCTCTCCCCCTCCCCCTCTCCCCCTATTCCAATCTCTGAGAGGGAAGGGGGAGGAGAAAGGAGGGGAGGGAAAAAGTGAGAGAGAGAGATCACGTGAGGAGAGAGTGAAAGCGATTGAGAGAGATCGGGTCCCCTTTATACTTTTCTTTTTTGCTTTTTTTCTTTTGGAATTTTTTTCATATTTATCCCTCAATTTTCATATTTTAAATTATCCCAAATCATGATATTTCCCTAAGTACCCCCCTCCAAATAAATTTATTTTGAACATGTGATACATGAATTTTGATGGATACATTTTTTTGATTTGTTGTAATTTTTTCAAAAAAAATTATCTTTCTATGTAGCGTCTTGCATGTATCGCCCGAGATCGATCCGAGTCGTCGCGATCGATCCGTCTCAATGTCTACCAAGTCGACGGCCAAGACCGCGACTTTGAACCGTGTTTATTGGTATATGTAATGTGTAGGAATTTGATATAGTAATCAACAATATTGGTCGTTTATGAGTCATTGTCTCAACACATTAGCAAAATATCAAGTATCATTTGGTTATATGGGGTCATATCAGGTTATATCGACATCATGCGATATTTCAGGCCTTGGTTTCTACCTTCTAATTTGAATCGAGGAAAGCAGGAAAAAAAATAAAGGAATGAGTTCACATTTGTTAGGTTGGGCTAGGCTCTTGTCAGGGTTTGGTAGTGGGAAGACGAAGACAGTACTAAATATGACATGTGAAGCACATCCACTATCATCATCAATAATTAAATGCTAGTCCCTAGCAATGTATACAATGAGTATGTTCATAAAATGCTAGTGCCTCGTAATTTATACAATGAGTATCTTTACTATTATAACCACCTTTGATTGTAATTCTATTTTATTGTGACATTCATGGCAAATCTATCCATTCAATAACAAACTACTAACCTACCTTGAAATCTAACCATACATCTATATCCTCATCTCAAAAGAAATTTTAAAATAAAAATAGCATTTATTAGAAAGAGAATCAAGAATTCAAAATATAGGGTATGGTTGTCGTAATTGGCCGTAATTCGTAAGTCGTAATTGATAAAGTCTTTTACAGTTGTAAATGAGTTACATGCATGTAAGTTTTACGGTGTTTGGTTGGTAATATAAAGTTGTAAGTGGGAAAGTGTTGTATTTTACGGTGTTTGGTTGTCGTAATGTGTAAGTCGTAAGTGAAAAATTGACCATAAAATTAACTATTTGATTATCTAAAAAGTTTTAATATTGCAAATAAATATAAATAATGCTAAATATTAAAAAAAATTAATATTAACACAAAAAATAATACAAATTTGCATGACCACAAAATTAATTGTAACTGGGCTGTAAGTAAATGGTAATTGGGTTGCAAGTGAGTGAAAGTTGAGTTGCGTAAGTCTTTTACGAATTACGGTCCAAACAAACACTGTATTTGTAATTGGGTTGTAAGTCATTTACGAATTACGGACTTTAACGCTTTTTACGGCGAAACAAACAGCCCCATATATCCCTCATGATTACATATCTAAAGATTTTCCACTTTCATTAATACCCCCCTCATCCATGTCAAAAAGAAAATGAAATAAAAAGATGTTACAATATCTAAAAATCTAGCCATAGACCCATAACATTTATATACATATCCCACAAAAAGTTTGAAATAATAAAAAATAACATTTGTTAGGGATCCTTGTTTTAAAAATTGTGTGAGAAGATGAAAAGTTTATTTTTTATTTTTACAATCAAGACTTGAATTCTATAGAATCAAGGAAAAGACCGAAAAATAAAGGTACAAAAAAGAAACTTTAGTAAAAATTTTCATGAATTCTAATTTGCATGTGCATAGCAGTGTCCAAAAAGCTAGTGTTCATGACTTAATATGCTTAGACTCAAGAAGACTTTCTAACTATGAAGCATGGACACAGATACGAAATACAGGTACAACATTATACAAACACGAGAATATGGCTAATTCTGAAAAACTAGGACACGATTACAGCATGAATACGACAAATATTATACGTATTATGTGTCTATGTCCATATACACACATAATATACAATAAAAAAATATAGAAAGGGGATAAAAATATGATACCATATAAAGTCTACGATAATAGTTAAGTCATACTTCTATATGTGCCTTAATTTTTATTATCTATAGCGTGAATTTGAAAGGTTACAACAATTACAACATAATATTTTAAATATCATGAAATATTTTTGAGTCATAAATTGATATCTATGTGAATGATTTTGATAAACTAGACAAGTTATTTAGATGTGTTACATCTCTTGAGGTAATAGGGTCATAAATTCTTCATTCAAAAATTGATTTCTTTTTTAACTTTGTAGTCTTAGTTACATCTAGGATGTCACAGATACATCTAAGATGTGTTGCAAATTTAGTATACGTTGGAGTAGTATCTGTCACATATCTATCAAGTATCAAATTATCAATGAAGTATCAGAGTATCCAAGTATCGTAAAAGAATCTAACACGAGTACATCTCCTTTGGCTAAGTATCTGTGCTATATGGCTTTCTAATCAAAGAATAAATGCTCACGATTACATGGTCCGTCATCAGAACGATGCTAAAACCAACATAAGTTTGCCCTCACATTTCATTATAGCGAGGAAAATTGACAAAAGACTAAGTATTATCAACGACAATATAAAAAGTACGGACACTCTACTCGAATTTCCATTCCCTTGCACAGTTACCCTCGTGCATCTAGAAGTGTCAACAAGTACTTCCCTAGAAAAATGTACTAAAGCAATTGGAATACATTAGTGCTACCTCATTGAAAAAAAATGCAACCAACAGTCTCAAACAGTATCCCCCCCCCCCCCCCCTAACACTCATTCAACTAACATTTTGTGAATGCATGCATGTCAAGTCTCAGCCTCCAACAAAAATAATGTGAAAATTCAAACTTTTATGACCGAATCATGAAGTATAAAAGATAAAAAAACACTGTATGCAAGGTATGAAAACATCAACTATGACAAAATTGTGTAGCATAAGCTCAATGATTAATACCTGAAACTCGCGCACTTTGAATGTGGGGCTGAGGATGGCGCACTGAAGAGCACACCCACGAGCAACACATTCACTCGCATTCATTGTCCTTCTCGGTTCCTTCCCAAAGAACTCCGTCAATATCCTAATAATAGCCGGGACCCTCGATCCAGACCCAACAACCTCCACAGAGTGAATATTCTCCACACTCAATCCTGCATCAACAAGGCCTTCTCCAAAGGCCCTTTAACTCTTTCCAATATCGGCACACTAATGTTCTCAAACTCCTCCCTCTTGATAAACCCCCTAACATCTTTCTCATCCATCAAACACTCTATATTCAAGGGTGCCTCAGGGTTTGCACTCAGCACCTTCTTCAACTTCTCACAAGCTGCACGCAGCCTAAGGCAAGCCCTCGCATTTTGGTACACATCAATCTTGTACTCCTCCTTAAACTTAGCAGCAAAATGCTTGAAGAGAACTTCATCAAAATCTCGACCACCGAGTGACCGATCGAATGCATGGGCCAAAATCTTCAACTGGCCCTTCTTGAACCCAGCAATGCACACCTGCATGCTAGCATGACCAACATCAACAAAGGCCACATTCACCTGATCGTTCTCGGCAAATCGGTCTTATAGATCCCATAAGCCAAAGCAGTGGCTGTGGTCTCGTGAAACAACCTCAACGGATGCAATCCCGCAATAGTCGCAGCATCCATCACAGCTCGCCGTTGCAAATCAGTGAAGTACACCGGAATCCCGATGCAACAATCAACAACCGCAGCGTTCAAATTCTTCCCAGCAATCTCCTTCAGATTCGAGAGGACCATTCCGAGAAGCTGAGTGGGCGTAAACGCCCGCTGCTCGCCGAGATACCGCGCGATGATCAACGGGAACCCATCGGGGCCCTCGGTGACAGCAAAGGGAAGCGACTGGATGTCGCGCTGCAGCTCAGGATCGGAGAACTTCCGGCCGACCAGCCGCTTGATCTGCGAGATCGAGTTCTTAGGATTCATCATCGACGACGCGGCCCCAGCCGTGCCGATGAACCGCTGCTTCTCGCCGAAACAGACGATGGCGGGCGTCTCGCGCTTGGACTCATCGTTGAGCACGACATCTATGCCGCGCTGGCGGGCAACGGCGACAATGCAGCTCTCGTTGCCGACGTCGAATCCCACAACGCTCATTTTTGAATCTCGCCTGTTCCGATCGAGATCTGAGCACAGAATGAACAAGGTTGGTTTTTTTCCCCCCCAATAGATCTAAGAAATTAAGAAAGATCCGGAGACGACTAGATCTGGGAGAGACTAAGGTTAGGGTTTTGGGAAAGTACCTTGCGATTTCGCGGTTGATCGAGGACTGAGCCGTTCGTGCGGTTTTTGGGAGGAGAGGGAGGGAGGTGAGACTGATATAAGAGCAGAGACGGGCGTGGCCTTCTCTAGAACCCTCGAATCAAAAGAATCCGGAACAGAGAGAAAAAGAGAGTTGTCGTGGGCTGCTATCATACGCGCCGTTGGTTCGGGAGATGGACGGTCAGATGATGAGGGAGGGTTGGGGCGGGGTTTAAATGTGGGTGAGAATATCGGGGGCGGCGTGCTGGGGCGAGGGGAGGCCGGCGAGTGCGGAGGGGAGTTCCAGAAAGATCTACAGTCTAAGCGGTTCGTGAGGAATTAATTAATTAATAAATAAATAAATAAAATGTTGCAGCGAAGAAAAGTCTGGAACTCACTCCAAAAGACTTGGATTTGGGTTTTAGAGGAGACTTTCCCAATTTGTTTGAATGGGCCAGGCCTTGTTGGTATATTTTTTGTGGCCTTTCTGTGTAATAAATTGTACGATGTGGGATTAAAAATTTTAGTGATGTCCACAACATCAGAGTAACATGATGAGATTCTCGATTAGAAAAAATTATAGAACAGAAATTAACGCGAGGCTTTCTTCTTTCTTTCGTTCTTTCTTCTTTGTTTAGATCTGAGTAACTGTGTCCGTTCTGAGATTTAAAGGGTTTGCGTGAAAAGTGGACACAGAGTTTTTCTATATATGCTTGAACCGACTTTAGAATCGGACCTAGTTTAGATCATACAAGACTTTAATTATAAGAATATAAATTTCTAGTCAGATGTTGCGCACAAGTTAAGACTCGGCCAAATACAAAGCATTCACATAGTGCTTTCTCAACTAATGCCCCCAAGCAAGGTTTTATGTGGTGAAAGTTAGGGTCATGATAGCGAGGATATAGAAGCCACATAGACTAAATTTTTCAGTTGTAAGTACGTTCCAATCGCTTTATAGGGAAAATGTGCAGTAACAACATGCCAGAAATTAAAATAAAAAGAAATAAAAGCAAACTTTTCATAATTATTCATGTCATTTGCTAGTTCAAATAAGCTAAAACATATTTAGAAGTCATTGAATCTCAATATTAACAACACGAGTGCAGAGAACCAAACCTGAGGTGAAAGCTCGCTGGCCTGGTCTTCAGCGTGTTCATAACGGGCCTGTTTGGTTAAGGGTGGAAGTGAGAAAGTGAGGAATTGAGGAAGTAGTAATAATTTCTTTTGGAACTTGGAATTAACTAGTAAGTTTTCCGGTATTTGGATGTGGTTTGAAAGTATTTTGTCTTTTCCAACGTTTGGATGGTAATGTAAAAGTGAAAGTGAAAAAGTTGACCACAAAGTTGACCGTAAATAATATTAAAATAAAAATTAATTAAGAAAAATAAAAAATAGACTATAATTAGAATGCAAGTAAGATTTACATGATCAAAAAATTAACTATTTTTTGCTATAATTTATTACAAATGTGATTTACATGATCACAAAATTAACTGTAGCACTCTGAAAGTGAGGAAATAATTGTGTAAAAGAGAAAAGATAAAAGAAAAGGAGTTTTCTTATTTTCTTTTTCTAGCATTTGAATAGATAAGAAAGTGAGCAATTATACTTCCTTATTTCCTTACTTCCGTCTATTTTCTTGTTACCAACAGCTCCAACATCAGCACGCACAGTTCTCGCTCTCGAGGCGCAATGGAGGATGGACCCTTCACCTTCTGCTCTGCAACCAACATCAAAAATCACCAAGATGACGACGTAAAAAACACCCCACAAATAAAATATTTTTCCTTAAAATTACCCATACATAACTAACCTTTGTGTCGATTCCCGCAACAGCCCTGCCTTTCTCCATTGTCCCAAACTCTGATAAGCCACATAAAAAAGATAATTGCAGAGTTCAATTGATGTTATGAATCCAATACCACGTATTTGTGCTCAACTGACGGAAATTGGAGGTCTCTTGTGAAACAAGAAAAAAAAAGAAACGTGGGTTACTGAAGCCAAGCACCAACAGCCAACCGAGATCGAGAACATACGCGCCCGCATCGGTCAATTTGTGGACTACTTCTGCAGCTGGAGAAGCTGCACGACAAAAGATGAAAAAAAAACAAGCAAGCAAATCTTTTGAGTGATCTTTGGAACAAAATTGAGTAAACGAGTTGCAAAGTAGTATTTTTAGCTCGCCAACCGAACGAGATGAATCTTGGGGCCGTTTGTTTCGCGTAAAAACTCCGTAATTCGTAAATGACTTACTACCCAGTTACAATTACGGCGTTTGTTTGGACCGTAATTCGTAAAAGACTTACGCAACTCAACTAACACTCACTTGCAACCCAGTTACCACTCACTTACAGCCCAGTTACAGTTAATTTTGTGGTCATACAAATTTGTAATATTTTTTTATATTAATATTAAAATTTTTAATATTTAATTTTTTTAATATTTATTTGCAGTATTAAAACTTTTAAAATCACCAAATAGTTAATTTTGTGGTCAACTTTTTCACTTACGACTTATACATTACGACAACCAAACACAGTAAAGTACAATACACTTTCCCACTTTACAATTTTATATTACCAACCAAACACCGTAAAATCTACATACATGTAACTCATTTACAATTGTAAAAGACTTTATCAATTATAACTACGAATTACGGCCAGTTACGACAACCAAACAGACCCCAAGAAGGCCGATCAAGCGCGTAACTGAGACAATGGGCCTCCCTGTAGAATAATAACATTCTAGACCTTAATTTCCCTCGTAGGGTTCGAGAGCTTCTTCTCTGAAGCCTCTCATCATCAACAACGAAAAAGAAAATGAGTGAAATTATTAGAAGACTAAAGAAAATCTAGAAAAAGATGGAGAAGATGAGATTAATCAATTGGGTTCTGTGGAGGCAAGAGCTCGGAAGGGAATAAGGGAGATGGGTGTAAGAAATCCTAGAAGAAGGATGACTGCTATGGTTTTATGTACGAAATTATGAGAAAGTCCACCAGTTATAACTTCTTTTTAAAAAAAAAAAAAAATTTTACCATAAGGTGTAAAAAGTATTTTTCTCATTGAAAAAACAACTAAATTTTAAATTCGATAGCTGGGCCCAAAAAAAGAAAAGCATTTTGTTGCCAACAAGTATTCTACCCAGTTAGACTACAACAGATTTGCACTCATTATGTTGATTTTAATTTATATCATTTTTTCACTATACTTTCTACGATTTACGAGTTGATTGCGAGGCACCTTAAACTTGGAGTCTGTGCGGTCGCACCGCCTGAACCGATCAAGAGCTAGGACTGAGGTATAATACGTGGTCTATAGATCCTGAGCTGATTGGTGTTATTCTTAAAATAAAAAATAAAAAACTTTTTGGGCTTTGGTTGATTTCGATCGAATCAGGGCTTATTATCTATTGTACATAAAGATATACTCATTCTAAAATTTCCCCTTTCGTCTATCTATACACATGCGTTGTGACTCAGATTTAAAAGTTTTATTATGCAAGAAAAAGGCAACAAACGTCATAGAGGTTTGGGAGTGTATTCCAGATAAGAGTTCAAGTGTTTTTCACTAAAAATTTACCTCACAAATCATTGTAGTTTTCTCCTTCGCCAATGATGTGGGCCAGAAGGTCAAAACCACGTAAATTTTGCATCTCCTTCTTCTTCCTCTCTTTCGACTTGCTTATTTAATGCATAGTCAATTTGTTTGATCTTGATATTTGCCACAACAATATATTCAAGCACACGATCTGCTTCATTTGACCCCCGAATATACTCAACAGGGAAATCCGTAAACCACAAGTTGAATCTTGTTGTGCGGGGCGCAATCCAATCACAACAACCAATAATAGAGAATCCCAAGATCTCCAGCACAAAGAACCCAAACAATCACACGAAGAACACACAAATCACAAAGACGAGATTTAACGAGGCTCGGCCTCAATGCCTCGTCCTCGGGGCAATCAACGGAGAGATTTCTATTAGGAAGATGATTACAATGGCTCTAAGTCTCTTGAATGCAGAGAACTTAGGGCTAATATTTTTTTTCGCAGAGATACAAAACCCTAGGATCAACATAGGCTTAAATACCTCATACAGCGGATCAGCAGATTTAACCCAGAACCCGACTGTCGGTCGACCGGGCCGGTCGACCGACTTCCTTATACCGGTCGAACGTGACGGTCGACCCAAGAAACCCGAGAGTTGGTTTTGTCAGTCAGGGTTTTCCCGGTCGACCGGGGCCGGTCGACCCAGAAAACCCGAGACTTGGGATCTGTCAGTCAGGCACTGCGGTCGACCGGGCCGGTCGACCGCTCCAACCTCTGTGCATGTTTTGCACGTCGGTCGACCGGACCGGTCGACCGACCCTGCCTGATTCTGCTGCTGCTGCTTTTTTCGCTGCTGTTCACTTTGCCTCCGTCGTCGACTTCCTTGGCGATCTCCTCGACGCGACCCATGGCAATCCAGCAATCCAGTCAGCTTCCTAGGTAATAATCTCTCTCTTTCCAACAATTCTCCACCTCGGCGAAGATTTTCAAATCTGAGCCGAACTCCAACGAACCCAGTCCATCACCTGGCGAAATCGACACACGATCTCGGCGAAATCGACACACGATCTCGGCTTGCGCGCACCGGTCGAAATCGACACACGATCTCGGCGAAATCGACACAGAAGATCTCGGCTTGGAATCTTTAGCTCATCTATTCCTGGAAAACATCGCCATGCCTTCCCTGCACTTCACCTTAGGAGAATTTTCATACCTGCCGATCACCAACATGGCTTCTACTTCGCAACTTCACGACCTCACGAAGACTTCCTTATGAGCCAACACTGACTCTCCACTGACCAGCTCTATCTAGTCTTCCTGTCTTCCTGACGGTCCAACCAAGTATGCGTAGAACACACCAAACATCATCGGCTTCAACTGGATGCACACCACTCCTTATGCAAGCTCAACATCTTCTAACCGGAAGATAAACCTGTTCATCGAGATCACACCACTCACCACTACGTGAGATCCACTGGCCACACCACTTCACCTCTACATGAAGTCTCTTCACCTCTACGTGAAGTCTCTCCATCTCTACTTGAAGCTTCAATAGGCCACAACTCTTCACCTCTACGTGAAGATCTAAAATAACACTCGAGAACCCAAATAGCATCATAAGAGTTGCATCACCAAATGGCTGCGCCTTTACGGCTGCCTACGTATATTTGCCCAAAAGGATCAAGCCAACCGTAGTTCATTAAAATGAGCTTCCAAGCTCAAACAATGGTACCTCTATTTGCAGCAGCGAACCTGTCTGACTGAGTCATATGAACCTCTTCCCGACCATCATGGAGAGCAACGGCCTTCAACTTCAGCTTGTCACGATCACAAGCTTGAGATTCATGCTTCTTTCCCCACAAGCGTGGTTTCACCTTTGTTCCTATAGCTGCAAACAACTCGACAATCCTCAATAATGTCGTCAACCTGTTCAGCATCACCTTTGGTATCACGAACTCCACCCGGTGTCACCTCCGCTGAAGTATCCTTTGATGCCGACCAACTGGAGATGATGGAGTAGCATCACCTCCACCCGCTGCAATCCTCCTTGGTCTCCGTCCTCTCCACCTGCTGAGAGACAGTGGACTTCAACACTGAAGTCTCTCCAAATGTGACATGCCTGCTCATCACGATCTTCTTGTCTTCGGGCCCACACCTGTACCTGTTCCTTTTGACATCCAAGTAGACAAACCTCTTTGCCCGCTGATTCACCTTGCCATTCTTGGCACTGAAGTAGGCCGGACTTCCAAACTCCCGCAGCACACCATAACCTTGAGCAGCTTCTCCAGACCAAATATTCAGTGGAGCTCTGCCTCCATTGCAGTCGATCTGTTCATGAGATGGCTAGCATACTCAGTCGCCTCAGCCCAACGACCTGTCTAATCCTGCATTAGACAACACCGTCGAACCTCCTCCAGTAAAGAACGGACTACATCTTTAGCCAACCCATCTGTACCTGTTGTGAAGTGAGTTGCAATCCCTGTGTTCTGGCCAAATTGTAGGAACTGGTACCTGTCCTTTCCAACATTACAATATGAAGCTCCTTTATCTCCCTACCTATCTGCCTCTCCATTCTTCCTCTCCACTTCATCAACACATCTAGGGCTTCTCCCCCTTGTCTCATCGAATATTCCAAACATGTCTAGATGAACCATCAATAAATGAGACAAAGTACCTGTGACCTCCAAGCGATGCCGTCTTAGCAGGTCCCCATACGCTCATGTGAACACAATCAAGAAGACCTTCATTTTGATGAGTACTGGTGCTGAATCTCACCTTCTTCTTGTCTAGAACGTTGTGTCCACCTTCCAACTTGCAGGTAGCAGCACCTTCCATTTCCTTCTTTGCAGGAGCTCGCAAAGACTTTTCTTCTTCCTGTCCGACTTTCCCTGCCAAACTTCCGGGCCACCAACATCTGAAGAACTCGAAGTCTCCCCCTGATCTGTCATCATACTACCCTTCAAGTAGTAAAGATTTCCTCGGCGGACGCCCTTCATCACCACCATCGAGCCCTTGATCATCCTGAGATCGCCATCTCGAACAGATATCAACATGCTCGATGCTTCCAAAGTGCCAACTGAGATAAAATTCCTTTTTAGATGAGGTACATACCTCACCTCCTTCAACTCTCGAACTATCCCATCATCCATCTTGATGCGAACTGTACCCATTCCCTTCTATATTACACGGATGGTCATCTCCCATGACCGTGTAACAATCCATCCAGCTTCTCAAAGCTAGAAAACCAGGCCATTCGGGCACACATGATAGGTGGCTCCGCTATCCAAGATCCACTCAGCCTATCTGAGTTACTAATAGTAGGTGTAGTAACCGAGAGAGAGAACACTGAGAGTCATCATCCGATCCATCCGCCTGTGCGAGATTCGCCTCGGTCTTTGACTCCACCTTCTTATCTTTGACCTTAGGGCATTTTGCTTTCCAGTGTCCTAATTCCTTACACAAGGCACACTGATTCCTCTTCAGATTTCTGAAAACCCGGTCTGGATTTCGATCTTCCTCTAATCTCCTTTCCCTTCCTTGATGAACCTCTGCTTCTTACTTCCAATGCCTCCGCCGATGACCCTGACTGAGAAGGATGCCTCTCCTTCTTCCTTGTCTCATAACTCATCAGTGCAGACGACACCTCATCATAATCCAAGCTCTGCCTTCCATTAATGAAGGTCAGTGTGAATGTCTCGTACTCCTCTGCAGGAAGTGAATTCAGAAAGATGACCGCCTTATCTTCCTCATCTACCGTGACATCCACATTTAGCAGATCTGTAAGAAGCTTCGTATATCGGTTGATGTGCTCATTTACTGTGCTCCCCTTCTTCATCCTGAACTGATACAGCTTACTCTTAAGCTGCAACCTGGACTCTACACTCTTCGTCAGGTACTTCTTTTCAAGGGTTTCCCACAGTTTCTTCGCTGACGTCTCATGTTGCACAAGGTATTTTATGTCTTGTGACAAGCATGAACGTATCAAGCCACATGCCGATCTGTTCATCTTCGCCCAGTCTTCATCAGTGATAGTGTTCTTCTTCTTCGTCAATAGGAGAGTGTCTTCGAGGTTTGATGCATTCAGCGCATCCATAACCTCGCATCTCCACATACCAAATTGTTAGTCCCATTAAACTTAACAACTTCAATCCTTGGGTGATTGTTCATTGCCTTAACAGATGCAGTTTCTTCTGCCATTGAGATTTTCCTGATTCTCTATCTATGCGGAAGATCACCACTTGAAATAGATCTATAAAACAAATAAAAATGGATTTTTACCTGTCCCTTGAAACCCTAGATCGAGTTTCTCACCAGATCTACTCCACACGTTCAACGAGCCCTCCTTGAGTCCTTCTGAGATCGACACACGATCTCCTCAACACCCAATACCTCAGATCTGAGATCGACACACGATCTCCACCGGATCCGATCTCGAGCCCTCCGAATCCTCAGAAATCCCAAGTGCAACCCGGATGCTCTGATACCACTTGTTGTGCGGCGCTATCCAATCACAACAACCAAACAATAGAAATCCCAAGATCTCCAGCACAAAGAACAACCAAACAATCACACGAAGAACACACAAATCACAAAGACGAGATTTAACGAGGTTCGGCCTCAATGCCTACGTCCTCGGGGCAATCAACGGAGAGATTTATATTAGGAAGATGATTACAATAGCTCTAAGTCTCTTTGAATGCAAGAGAACTTTGGCTAATACTTTTTCGCAGGTTATCAAAACCCTAGGGCAACATAGGCTTAAATACCTCATACAGCGGATCAGCAGATTTAACCCAGAACCCGACTGTCGGTCGACCGGCCGGTCGACCGACTTCCTTATACCGGTCGACCGTGACGGTCGACCCAAGAAACCCGAGAGTTGGGTTTGTCAGTCAGGGTTTTCCGGTCGACCGGGCCGGTCGACCAGAAAACCCGAGACTTGGGATCTGTCAGTCAGGCACTGCGGTCGACCGGGCCGGTCGACCGCTCCAACCTCTGTGCATGTTGTGCACGTCGGTCGACCGGACCGTCGACCGACCCTGCCTGATTCTGCTGCTGCTGCGTTTTCTGCTGCTGTTCACTTTGCCTTCCGTCGTCGACTTCCTTGGCGATCTCCTCGACGCGACC